>PNEQ01122523.1:0-24905 GCA_003012365.1 Medauroidea extradentata
AGATATTTTTTTCTTATTTTAGACACAAAATATGACTAAATTTGGCTCTTATGAAATGTTTTCATCTCTCATAGTTTGCGCGTAATGGCTTGTTCAAGTCGTATTTTGCATGTTTCCAGTTTAACGACTACGCTCAAAACAACCGCTATACCAAACTCAAAAAATCAATGTGGATAAAGACATTGTAGGCTACAATGTCATGCTCATAAAATAAAGAATAAAAATTATTTGTATTAAAAAAAATGCTGAAATTAAAAATAAAAATTTTAAATTTCAATATATATTTTAGCAAGCCATTACGCGATAATTATTAGAGATAAAACATTTCATAAGAGCCAAATTTAGTCACATTTTATGTCCAAAAAAAATATATCTGGTACAAATAACAAATATAAAAATGGTGATGAAAATTGTGGTAGGCCGTGCCCTTAACAGCGAAGTATTCGGCGTTTATGAAATGTGATATGTGGTGAGTATGGAGCAGTGCCGGAATGAAGAGGTGGGGAAAATAGGAAATCCTTGAGAAAACCAGTCGACATGGCGTCGTTTGGATTCCCTCATATGAAAATCCGAGGGCCGACCCCACCGGGAATCGAATCCGGACCACCTTTTTGAGGGGAGAGCGCCTTAACAATTTCCAGCCTCGTGATGTCCTTTGATATGAAATAAAACCTAGAAAACAAAAGTTTTTTTGACCGAGCAAGTTGGACTCGTATTTGGGAAGACCAGGGTTCGTCCCCGGCTCCGAGGTCATCCTGATTTCGGTTTTCTATTGTTTAATGTAATCCCTCCAGGTGAATGCTGGGACGATCCCTTTACAAAGGCCATGGCCGACTCCTCTCCCAGCTCCTGTCATTTTGCCAAGTTGTGTATCACCGTCCTTTTCTCGTATAATGCAAACATTATATTTTCATATTTTATGGTTACTTAAATGAACGGCAATTAAAATACTGCAACACAGCTGTGACATCTCACTGTCTCTTTCATGCCACAGATTTTATTTTAATTATTTTATTTGCCAGACACCCCGGCCTAATATGGTTTTACTGTAACATATTTTATTTTAACTAGAATTTAGTATGTTCGGCTTAAATTTATCACTTTGTTTTGATAATGCACTTCATGCACCAAATTGTCAAACAGCCAAGTGTTTTAGTCCACTAATACTTTCTCTTAGACAGGAAACAGTGCGTGTATTTAGTTTTTTTGTTTGTTTGTTTTTCAAAAAGTTCTATGAAAAGCTGTAGCTTCAATGGACGTGTAGTGCATGGACCTCATCAAGATTTGAAGTTTATTTCTCCGTGAAGTCTGCAAGTAACTTCTATACGCCACAGATAAGCGTCCTGGAGCTTTATTTCCATGAGGGAAATATTTGTGTTCTATTGCGAAGTCAGAAGTCGTTTAATGGTATGAAGAAAGCATGTATTAATCATCATGGAGTCATCATATATCACCGCTAGTCAAGCTGCCATCATCTCACTGCATCTTAGAATATTCCATTAAGTCTGCTGGACTACATATCTTACACCCACCAATCGACCTATACTCACCGCTGAACTTTTGCCGAAAATATTAAATAATGAACAGTAAGTTTAAATGAATTTGATTACACGTTAACTTGGCTGGTTATTATTTTTTATCCTAGTAATTATTGCTTATGTTTCAACTCTTATTTTTTTCCTTCAAACAAACATTGACTATACTCCATCCATTCTAAGGTTGCAGCTAATTCATGCAAGTGAATGACAATAACATTTTTGTACAGCATACATTTCTTTTGAAATATTGGGAAAAATATAAGGTAACTGTATTAGGCACACCCACAATGCGAGGAATCAAAATAAAATTAAAATGCTTTGATTTATTTCGTTAGCAATTATTATTTCTGCTGCAACCTTAGACTGGATAGAGTATAATTATGTATTAAAAGCCATAGAAAATTATTTTGACATTGATTTTCATTTTTTACGATGTGTTCAGGCGCCCAATACTCTCACATATTAACCTATTTTATTTGTTGCTGATACCAGCAGACTTGTACTAGTGTAGTATAATTTTACCTATACATGTATTTTGGAATTCACACACATACGTCGGGTACATGTTATTCACAACATTGATAACGTATGTGTACCGGCGTTATTATCTACGTGGTGCCTGTAAGAAAATATTAGGGTACATTACAGATTTGACACCAATAAACGGGGCTCGACAACTGCAGATTGGCTTACTCAATACGCGGAGCCGTAAACTTTTTCCAGTAACAAAATTGTGGTTATAACTTGTTATCACGTAAAGGGGTTAAGTACAGCATTAGCCAGTAAGTCTGTTCTTACTAAGTGTATAACAATACATAACCTCAAAAAGGAACACACGTAAAAAAAAAAGACACACGAATTATCACATCATTTCTGAACGTTCATCCTATTCACGAACTAGGAAATCATAACTTTGGAGTCGATTGTTGTACTTGATCGTGCAGTACATAGAGATTAGGCTACAGTAATCATAAATGTACAGTCACATAGCACACAGAGTAAACTACTACACTGCTTGGCATTACACATGTACACTGCAATTGTTACGGTACTTTAAACATGAAGAATACCAAACAAATGACGAGCGAAACACTAAACCACATTTCAGACGTTATTGAAGACGTAGTTTCCATGGCACATAATAACAGCGATGCTTTACATACACCAACTACTGCATACATCACTGATATGGGACGTAATGAAAATGCAGATTTCTTACAAAGAATGCGTGACTTATTACGTGAGTCTCAAGATGCACTGCAGAGCTCTATTGAACGTTCGCACATCACATTACAGAATACGTTACGAGAAGAAATTTCCGACAAGTTTCAACAACTGAACTACACTTTAAATGGTCGCATGTCGCGTGCTGAAAACGAAACGAAAGAGATAGCTGAACTATTACAGTTGACAGTAACTGAAACCGACATACGAGTAAAACGTGTTGAGAACCAGCTAAACAACGTGGAAGGTGCAATCGAAAATAACGTTGTCGAATTAAGAGAGTAGATTTAACAAAATAATACAGTTCTCAGTAAGCGTATCCAAGATACTACCGATATTTTCAGGCAAGAGGTAGCAGATTTATCACAGCGCCTAGAAACGCGTTTGCTGAGCAACAAGTAAATGAGCGTGTAGTTACTACCGTAGTACACGATAGTACTGTACGTCCGGAACACAACCAGTCAAGCATGGTCACACAGCAAACACCACCACATACTCACACGGAAAATGTAACAGCACCTCATGCAGCGAACAAACTTCCAGCTGATTTGTCGGGAATTACATCACTTGCTACTACCGCAGCTATATTTCACCATCCCATAAGGCATTGGAGCCGTGAATTTCCACACTATGCCAACAACGAAAACGAAAATCCCATGGAATTTCTTTAAAAATTTGGTGAATACGCTGTCTTATTTAATTTACAGGATGCGGAAAAATTAAAGTGCTTAAGTTGCGCACTCAAAGGAAATGCTCTATACTGGTGGGACTTGGAACGCCAGACCACTACATCGTACGAACAGTTTCGAGTCAAATTCACACAACAGTTAGGGAGTACACGTATTCAGAATGTGTTACGTTCCAACTTACATTCTGAAAAGTATAACCCGAACGGTGATAAGCGTGTTGAGGAACACATAGCTTATATGTATGAGCGAAGTCGCCACCTAACACCTGAAATGTCAGAGGCTGAATTTGTCAGCATGTTAACAGCTCAGATGTCTGTCTCATACCAGATGGCTCTTGTAGCTAGAACCAATATGTCCATCTCAGAGTTTCGAGAACAGATCATACTTGTTGACAAACTCGAAAAACAGATACGAGCACAGTCTCGTGAGTTTCGTGAACGGCCGACTAACAGCAACCATAACACGTGGCAGAAGCGCACAGACAATAAGCAACTCGCACAACACCATGTCCACGTAGTACAAAGCCAACCTACAGGTGACTACCACACACAGCAACCATATCGCAGTAATAATAAGAATTGGTACGGTAGTTCGCGCAGCAACTGGTGCAGAAATAACCGGTATGGCCCCGGGTACCACAGACAAGAAAGGGAGTACCACGATCATTCCCGAGACGCATCACCAAGACGTGATAATCGTAGCGGCAGGAACAGTCCTACGTCACCGTCTAAATACATTAAACAGAAGTACAGTCCGAGTCACAATAAAGTGCGATACGGAGCGGCTACAACTCAAACCAGTACACGTGGGTATTTTGCAAGGCAAGAACTGTTAAATCCATCGGCACCAGAGTTTGAATAGCTTGACGTTAGAAACGAAAATGTGTCTCCAGCTCGCAGTCCGAAGGGCTCATCGGACACAAGTCAGCAACAGTTAAACTAAACCGGACTGGCGGTGAAGTTCTCTGGCCTCTAGTTCCGTTCGTTCCACTAACACCTCAGGAGAACACCTTTAATCATGGCAGTTTTACACCTCTGTGGAATCCAAATAATATAGTAGATACAGCTGTAGATCCGTATTGTGATTTCTCGTTGGCACACCGCAACGAACGAAAACCTGTCGTGGCAACCATCTTATTACCAGAAAATGAGCGTGAATTTTTGCTTAACGAAACAGACGAATCGAATGTTCAACCTCATGATGTTTTATGCCCTGAACTGAATTTAGTGGTAAACGGAAAGACAGTCTCTACACTGCTTGACAGTGACGCGGAAATTAGTTGTGTCTCAGAAGACCTTGTACAAGACATTTTAAGTACAGGTACAGTTTTGACCATAATGCCAGTACCGCGTATCAAGATTCTCGGCGCTACTTCTAAAGCTAGTCCTGTAGTAACCCGACATACATCATTATCTATTGGTGGAATAGGCGACACGAAGGACGTGGCAGTACTAATAGTGAAAGGGTTAGCTAAGCCACTAATCCGTGGAGTTGATTTCCTTACGAGGTACAGCGTTAATTTGGACTTCGGAGGGTGGCTAATTTTCACACCTGAGCGATCACATATTACTCCATCTAATCACTGGAAATTTTCTGACAATTTTGTTTGTTCTTTGAGAAAAGAAGAGGTTAGCAAACCTAATTGCATCATCTCGGACAAAGGTACGCAGTTCACTGGAAATACATGGCAAGATAGCATGTGCCAGATGGATATTATACCAACTACAGCTTCTGTTCGCCATCCACAGAGTAATGCAGTCGAGCGACGTATGTCTTCACTGGGTACCATTCTACGTATACACTGCCACCAACAACAGAGTTGGAGAGACAAACTATCTCTAGTGGAACTCACCATGAACCATACTATACATATTTCTACAGGATTTACACCGTACGAAGGTATTAGTTGGAAAGAGATCAGAGATACTTAATCCCAGCGAGCTGCCACATATTTCAAACTGTCCCGTGAATGAGGAAGAACTCCATCAGGAAATAATTAAATTGGCAAGATCAAGACTCACATCAGCTGCTAAGAGGTGCGCAAGATATTTCAAGAAGTCGCGTATCAGCCACTTTGACATTGGAGATTTGGTATTGTTACGAACCAGTAATATATCCCAGTATTGGAATAACATAACCAAGAAGCTGCTACTGATGTTCGAAGCCCATACCGTATCGAACGTGTTACTAATGAAAACTGTTATTTATTAGTCGATCCTGCTACTTCACAGAAGAAAGGCAACTATAACATAACGTAAATGAATAAGTACATTCCACCTGCAGGGATGAACTGAGAAAGTTGTATTTGACAGTTATATATTGTAGATTACATGAAACACATGTTTATGGTTATAATTTTTATTATATGATGAGATTTTTGTGTTGCTAATATTATTGTGAGAATTTTATTTATGAGGCATATGGTGATGTCGTTTGTGCCATGGGAGCACTATATTTATGTGTATTTGTACTCAACAGAGAATCGAGCAAAAATTTTTGTCACTTATGCCATTGCGTTAACTCACCACTTTTTGACACATCTCATTATACTGCACCAGTAACACACGACATGTCATGAATCTCTACAACTATCTAGAATATTCAAGTACAATAACCTCAAATAAAAATTTCTGTATATACTTTACTTGCTTATTGCAGAATTGACTTGGACAGTTATGCAGCAACATAGCATTCCAATATGATGAGTCTGATACCATCAGTTTTTTTTTGTGAATACGCCAGTATTAAGTAAATATGTCAGTCGTGTATATTGTTACATGTGATAACATGATTTATTTGTACATAATTCCTGTATTTTTGGCCATGATTAGTGATTCTTTCTTCACGAGGAATGTTGTTTTGTTTTTAACAGAGAAGAACACCTTTTCTTGCAGTTTGCAAAGTTTTGCAGAATATGTAATATACATAAACACGTAATTTCGTCGTTAATTTTGTACATGGTAATGTTGCTATCTTAAACAATGTTCTGGCTATAATAATATAAAATGTTGAACAGTACGTAATACTTAGTATAGGGAGCCTGAAACTATACTTAATTTAATCCAGCCAATTTTAACTATCAACACAGTGAAAGTGACAATACTATGAATATAAAGTGAAATAGGTGTGAAGTTATAGAAGAAAAAAAACTGTTCCAGTGCTGTGTTCCTATAGCCAATACGCGAGCGATGAACCCGTGAAGAGAGTGCACCTAAAAATATTATCACTACAGTCACTAAGATTTTCCTTGAACGCTCTGCTGTCTTCTTTGAATTGGTATGTACAGAGATACCTGCAACAGCGCACCTAGAACTTCGAGAGATTTCGACGCCAGATGTTCCAACCCAGGCAGTTCCAGTTCTGAACCAGCGAGGACGGAGTACGACGAGAAGGGAACACCAACAGAGCTTCGCCATCGAGATAGCACAGTTGTTTGTCATGTGGTTGTCAGGGCAACTACTCATCACCAGTGCTTACAGGTGTAGAACGTTCATGTGGACGACATCTTCGCACAGCGATAAGGCACAGGATAAATGACAAATTATTTGCAGTTTAATCGAACATCTTTAACATATTTCATTGCAATAAGACAAACAATTAATAGCAATATACTATATGTTTTCTGGTATTTCTGCTGACAGCAACATAACACTCTAAGAATTTCAGAACGATTAATTGTTTATTTTTATCTTGTTTTGTATTTGTCAGTTTAAGTATGTCTGTATCATTGTATTTTCGCTGTTAATATCTCTGCTTTTGCAGAGCATTCTTAAACTTGGTACCGGGTGATCTGTAACATCTCACTGTCCCCTTCATGCCACAGATTTTATTTTAATTATTTTATTTGCCAGACACCCCCGCCTAATATGGTTTTACTGTAACATATTTTATTTTAACTAGAATTTAGTATGTTCGGCTTAAATTTATCACTTTGTTTTGATAATGCACTTCATGCACCAAAATTGTCAAACAGCCAAGTGTTTTAGTCCACTAATACTTTCTGTTAGACAGGAAACAGTGCGTGTATTTAGTTTTTTGTTTATTTGTTTTTCAAAAAGTTTTATGAAAAGCTGTAGCTTGAATGGACGTGTAGTGCATGGACCTCTTCAAGATTTGAAGTTTATTTCTCCGTGAAGTCTGCAAGTAACTTCTATACGCCTCAGATAAGCGTCCTGGAGCTTTATTTCCATGAGGGAAATATTTTTGTTCTAAAACGAAGGCAGTAAGAAGTCGTTTCATGGTTTGTAGAAAGCCTGTATTAATCATCATGGAGTCATCATATATCACCGCTAGTCAAGCTGCCATAATCCCACTGCATCTTAGAATATTCCATTAAGTCTGCTGGACTACATATCTTACACCCAGCAATCGACCCATTCTCACCGCTGAACTTTTGCCGAAAATATTAAATAATGAACAGTAAGTTTAAATAAATTTGATTACACGTTAACTTGGCTTGTTATTTTTTTTATCCTAGCAATTATTGCTTATGTTTCAACTCTTATTTTTTTCTTCAAACAAACATTGACTAATTATGTATTAAAAGCCATAGCAAATAATTTTGACGTTGATTTTCATTTTTTACGATGTGTTCAGTCGCCCAATACTCTCATATATTAACCAATTTTACTTGTTGCTGGTACCAGCAGACTTGTACTAGTACAGTATAATTTTACCTATACATGTATTTTGGAATTCACACACATACGTCGGGTACATGTTATTCACAGCATTGATAACGTAGGCTATGTGTACCGGCGTTATTATCTACGTGGTGCCTGTAAGAAAATAGACGGGTACACTACACAGCTCTGAAATTTTTTTTTAACTAGAGAAATTTTAATTGTATGTTTTATGATGTATACAAGACGTGGAGTAATTAAATATAGTTTTCAGACTTATGTACGACAAAATTTGCTGTAATAGCAAAATTTACTTCATTGGCGATGTTATCAGTTTACAAATTCACTCTTAGGTAGTTAAAGCAAAATAAATAAATAAAACAACAACTTTAGGACACATTTTCTCGTTATCTTACTTTGCGATGTTTTGTTCTTCGGATTAAAGTTTATCTCAAAATTCAACTGAGCAATCATCGGCTGCAATTTTATTTTGCATCCAAATGTTCGGCTACTCTAGAGATAAAAATGTCATGACACTGAACAGAGGTCAAAGTTTTCGGTTATCTCAAAAAAAATTATGTTGGCGCAGCAAGACGATACTAAGTTAAATAGTGTCGCGAAGAACGATAGTAAGAATGTTATTCTAAATTATGCAAAGCAAAATACAAAACAATATATTACAGCAGCAGTTACAGTAACCACTAAAATAAAATTGTACTTTCTGGTTCACAATTAACAACAACTAAATTTGAAGTGCTGTATATAGCGAATAATATGTTCCACTGAGAATTCCGAGACCTTTTTAATTAAGACAATGCCTAGTAAATTTAGACGTAGGTTGCTGTGTGTGTTAATAGTTGACGTTAATGGGTTAAAAATAATGAATTAAATTTGTTAATATTCCACTTTTTTTTAATGGACTAAAAACGTATAAAATAATTTATCCTACGAAAATACTTTTAAGATTTAAAATGAAAAACATCGGGAACATGCAATGTATTATAGTAAGAAGTGTAGAGAGTAGATATCATTGAGAACACTCGCACAACAGTTAATATCATTTAGAGAGAATTAAAATTTTAGTCACTTTAGTGAAATAATCATACATCAGCTATCTATTTCATACGTCCACGTTTTCCGCTTTAAATATTACAAGACAGAATTTATACCGTTTAGTCCGTTTCAAAATCGTGGTATATTAAAATAAGGTATTTAACATTAATTTCTACTCTTTGGACCTGTGGGTGATAAATTTAACAATCATTATGTTTTAAATACGTGGCATACGATTTTTAAAATTTTTTTAGTTATTCTTTTTTTACTATTTTTTATTTCTAGTAATGCATTGTCAACAAGTTTTTATATATGTTTAAAATTTCTAGTAACTAGCTCATCGGGAAGTTAGTTAAAAATCGATTGCAAAATTCGTACCGAACAGACCGACAGGCGAGAAAGTTGCACTGCCATTCTGAGCTATGTTAAGGTTTAAAAATTATCCCTCATTGTTACTCTAGATCATTGTTGCCAAACAGACAAACAAACAGAGAAGAAAGCAAATTAGTAAAAACGTGTTAATAATGATTAAACTGTAAAGACATTTTCAAATTACTTTTTTGGCTATGTTTGAATATGACGACTACCATGTTCAAACTGCTCAGAACTAGACGCTCCGTACAGAAACTTATTGTAACTGTTATACAAAAAAAAACTGGATTAGGCATGGTGTGCAACATCAGTAAGTTAGAATTAATTTGAATTCAGCATTCCATTATTTAAAAAGGATTCATTTAATGTAACTAACTATTCACAAATGCTTCAATGACGCGTGTACTGACAATCAGCGAACGAGTGGAAACGATAAGAAACACTGCAGCAATACAGTTATTTACAATTGCGATAAGCCGGAAGAAAAAATTCTGTCAGAAAAATCAGTGTCAATATCACTACTTCCGTTGCTACATTATTTACTGATACTTTTTAGTGTAATGAGTACATTGATTTACAAGACAAAATCAAGTAGCAAAAAGACAAACATGAAGAGTCCATCCATCGTACGTCTGAACTATGGCCTTCACCTATGAGACTTTATAGCTGAGTCGGATTTTCTTCACTCCATTATCACCTAACCTTTGATTATGTGCTCATCAGTAATCGCTAATATTCAGTGTTGCCAATTTAACTTTCTTACCGCTAAATCAACATTTTTATAATCCAGTTTAGCGGTTGAAATAGTTTTACCTTGCCTGCCTAGATTTTTTTTTTTTCGCAGTTAAAACATTAAAAGAATGATGCGTTGACTCCATGTTAAAATGCTGAGGAATCTTAAAGAATGATGGTCCACATTATCTCTCTCTTTTGTTCTCACTTATTCCCCTTCCCCCTAAACCCTTGCTCTCATTCATCGTTCTTACATCGTTGGGGCAGAAGGTTATGTTGGCGAATCGTCTTTGCATTATTTGCGTAGATTTTCCATAGAACATGATTGGTTTTTTCTGTCTCACAATAAGTATAGTTAACACAGACCTGTATATCGCATCTTTCAGTAAGTGTCAAACGCACCATATGTTATATTTCCTTAAATATTTGTGTCTTCAAAGTTGTATTTTGAAAATGCAACAAATAGTCCTACGTTTGCCGCTTCTGTAAATGAATAATAATTTTTGCTCGGTAAATTTATTCTCTTTGATGATTGAGAGTAAATTAAAATAGTTCTAATTTGTTAAAACTTTTGTTTATTGATACAAAAAATCTTTGTGCTTGAGTAATAAAGTAATATCTCATTTTATCGCGATTTCTGGGTGTAAAGTATTATTATATAAATGTCTTATGCTTTGTATAGCGATATTATTTAAAAGCTCTGGGAAACCCTGCTCATATTTACTTACACATTTTAAACTTAGAATACCCACTTGGCACTATATATTTTGTCAGATTATCAGAATACCACTTACTGCTAAAGGTTATCCAAATATGTGACTAATTAGCGAAAAAAATGTCTACTTAATGTTGTTGGATGAACGAAATATCAAAATTAGCAAAACTGAAATTGTTGGGACAGCAAAATGAGTATGACATGTAGAAAAATTTATTCGCTTGCAAGATAGATTTAACTGACATTGCCGTGCTTAAATGTACAGACCCAGAGTTTTTTTTTTAAATAGTCGTGTCAATCAAAGAAATAGTAGTATATTAAAGTGTATTTGCTAACGATTAATACTAGTACACAATCACTAACCATGGAACAACTTGTAAGGAAAATTGAAATGGAAGGAATAAAATACCTGTGTACAAGATTGCTTTCAGTTTGGGCCCGTATAGTAGAAAAATATTATTATTTTTGCTATCGTCATTTTTGGAGAAGATTATTAAATATTTATTTGCACCACCCAACTCTCTCACATTTAGAGTAGCCAAATAAGAGAATCTAAATAATTTTCATCCCGTAATATGTATTTAACAGCGCTTATATAAACAATTGATTTGATTGCAGCAAACAAAATTTGTGTTATTCAATTTATAGCATCTCTTAGTTTAGACATTCTGCTAGCATTGTTTTTATCCTTTCTCATCCTATCACAAAACCAAATTTCTCGTCCGAAGTCCAAATAACGTTTTGAGAATCATGATTTTTCTTGAAAAAAAAAAAAAAGTGAATACAAGAGTTCCGTAACTACGAGATCCGAAGAGTGTAGCGTTAGTAGGACGTTTCTGTTTTTATCTATAACCTCCAAATATGAGGAGTGAAAAGGGGGTTTGTAAATCACTGTCCGCAACTGTCTTCATGTTTATGTAGTCGTTGATACAAAAGTTCTCTTTTACGTTTGTAACATATAAGTGAAAGAAGACGCCTCTTGCCCAGGTTGTAGAAAAATCTGCAGAGATTCAGTAGATAATGTTTTATTTGAAAACTGCTCAACGAACAAGACTTCTATCTACCTAACATTGCATGCGTGTTTACTCACTTCAGACCCTTTATTTATCTATAAAACTAATTCTTAATGTATAGAATGGTTATATGTACGATTATTTTTAGGAATTAACAACCCAGTACAGGCTAGGCTGCATAAGAAGGTATAGTCACATAAAACACAGATTTTATCTTTAGTGACTGTGAAGTATGAAAATAACAAACTGTATTATTGTGCAATATTATGTCGTCTCAAAAATCTTAGAAAGAGACAAAGAAAACCAAACAACAAAATACGAAAATAAGAGAAAACAAGTCGAGTTGGCTGTAGTCAACACATCCATAAACCAAAACAACAGAACATGAACAATCCCATAAGTCAACAACAAATAATTTCCTATTATTTCCCCTTTATCTGTTGTTGACTAATTCGTTATGGGATCTTTCATGTTCTGTTGTTTGGGTTTATGGATGTGTTGACTACAGCCAACTCGGCTTGTTTTCTCTTTTTTTCGTATTTCGTTGTTTTTTTTTTTTTGTCTCTTTCTAAGATTTATGAAACGGCATAATATTGCAATGGCATATATCCACAACAATACAGCTTGTCATTCTGTCCCATTGCAAGAAACATTGAAAGACAAGTATGATAACGAAAGGTCACCTCTGCATATCTCAAAATATGCGCGCTATAACCTAGAAGAACACTCGCTAGTTCAGTGACTTGAGCTAAGGTTAATTCTACTACAGGTTAGAAAGATCAATGACAAAAGTTTGTCACAGGGGAATTTGAGCGCTAGTATTGCTAATGGGTGCAAACTGAACAATCACAGAGCTTTCCTGAATATTAAGTTACATAAAGTTGATAATCTAAAACGCGAAATTGGTTTATTTTCACTTTAAAATTAAGTTAAAAGACTTATGTCATCTCCAAGACCATTTAAAATTAATACTACAGTTTTGTATTTTTCTTGTCCCTTAGCGATAGTAGCGAAACTAGCGGCAGAAATTTTCCCTGCGCCAAACTCTCCCATAAGAGAAAACATTTTCTTTCTAATCTGTAGTAGAATTAACCTTAATTGAGCATAGAGAGCCAGAATGAGGTGTGATGTGCGTGCCTAGGTCGACTTTAGTTTATCGTCCTCTGATACGCTAGATACATCAACCCACATTAAGAGCGTATCATTGGGGAAAATCATAATTTTATATTTGAATGAAACAGTGTTAGTTTTGCAGACGTTACTTGGGAGTACAACTTCCTCTTATAAATTTTTTTTTTAGCTCAACCAGTTTTCCCACAACAACATTTCAAAATCAAAATTTGCATGTTTTTTAGTTCATGCGCCCCCCCCCCAAAAAAAAAAAACAAATCAACATAGACTAATGATACGAAAAAAATTGCAGTAAAATACATGTCTAGAGCTAGGGCTTTAAGTGTATAAAAATCCAATGCAGAAGATTTTTATACTTAAAAAAATTCCTAAATATAGCAAAAACATTTTCAAATTTCAGAAATATTTTAAAAATACAAAACATTGTTTGAATGAATATATACTTAAAGCCCTAGCCCGGGACATGTACCTTTACTGTGAATTATCTCGTTCCATTATGTTAATTCGTTTTCAGGGGGTGTATGGACAAAAAATACACAAATTTTGACTTTGAAATGCCATTACGGGAAACTGTTAAGCTATTTTTTTTGTAAGATGAAAAAGGACTCCCAAGTATCGTCTACAAAACCAACGCTGTTTTATGCAAATATAAAATTATGATTTGTCTCCACTTGAACATCCTTAAGGCGGCCGCCTACCACACGCTTCAAATGCGTCGCAGTGTGTTCGTAAACCGGTTTTTTCTGCGAAAGTATTCCACGTATGACCACTGTGCCAACGTACGAAAAGAAAACAAACTTCAGACAAGGTCGGAACCTCATTGTTACGACGCCACGCTCATTAACAATACTGTTTCTAAGCCCTCCAACATGGCCAAAAACGGCCTTTTCGGACTTCCGTACTTCAAAATATACTAACGGGATGTATGTGAAACTTAGATTGCGACCTGCGCTGAACTTAGTTGCAGACTTTCCGCCAATAAAATTATATGGTCACCGCTTAGTGTCCCATAGTAAAAACCGTTCGGCGGGAACCTTGCATGCTAGTTAAGCGTTTGGCTCGTTAAGGCGACGCGGCATTTGATGCGCGCTTCAAGGTCGACCTTACTTCTCCGTCGCTTTTGAGCCTCTCACGCGCGGGTAAACGGTGCCCTTAAGAGAATTCCTCACCTGACTCGAGAACGGTGTTGCAGCGTGTCAGGCGTATTATTATTATATTTAACGAAAATCCGCTTCATGTTACGTTTATCTAGGAAAACTTAAAACTACGCTTATATAATTTTAAAAATTTAGTACGTTTGCAAAAACACAAATTTCGGGCCTCTCAAATTGCTATAAACGGCATTTTCATAATTTTTTAAACACCTCCTGAATTCGTAAGTGCAAAACTTGAAAAATGCGTTGGCCTCTACCCCAACCGCTGCCCTTATGGTTAAATTAAGAGCGATCAAGGAACAGAATGCAAACAGAAGCAGTGCATGAACATGTGTTGGACCAAACGAGGTGTAGCAGCGGTAAAACACTAGCTTTGCATTCGGAAGATTCCAGGTTCGATCCCCGGCTCCGGCCATCCTAATTTCGGTTTTCCAAGACTTACCGAAATCACTCCAGGAAAAGACTTGGATGGTTCCTTAAACAAAGCAGACCGACCCTCTTTCTCCCCGTGCACCTCGACCAAGGCACAGAATATTTAGCAATACAGAAGTGAAGTAGCCGGTAGGACAACGAACTCAGTCCCACGCGCCAGCAAAATGGGCAACATGGCGGATACGCCTACAGCCAATCAGCGTAAGGCGGCTGCCCAGCTGGTCAGCAGCCAGGCCAGACTTAACTTGCGGTAACCAAACAGACACGGGGCTTGTATTAACAAACTCGAGCAGCCAATAAGTGGCGAAGTTTACCTGTATCAAATGAGCCGCCACGTAATTTCACGTCTGCACGAAAAAAAAAAAATATTTTGTGACAGCTACAAAATATTTTGTGGCTATTTACCCTGCAAAATGTATTTTGTGGTCACCACAAAAACATTTTGTAGACACCACTAAAATATTGTGGGCAGCACAAAATAATTTTGCAGGGAAGACTTTCTACAAATTTGTTCAGTGTGTGTTACTACATAATCTGTGACCAAGGCGACGTGCTCTTTGAGGGTACGTAAAACTAAAATAATTAAATTAATGTAACACATTTTTACTAACATCAATGGCGTGTTAGGTAGGCTTGAACTCGTGTGTAAATGTTTGGTATGGTGCGTACACAAACAAATGCGGCTATCACATGCGCCACGAGATCTTCCTAGCTAATCACAGGCTTCTCGTAAATAAAGGAATGGTATGACTCCATAATAATCCTGTGAAGTCAGGTCTGTAGATCGGGCCTCCTCAGTCTATCCAGCGACCTGCAAATTTGGTTTCAAGATGGCAGTATACGGAAGCAGAAAAATTTTGTGGTGTCCCATCTTGCTAAAACCACATGGTGTGGCAAATTGCCAATGATACTTCGGGCAGTATAAACGGCAATACATTCTGCAGGAAATTTAGGTACTTGGCTCCACTGAGGCGCTCAGGTAGCAAAAAAGACCGCGGTGGCGCAGTGGCTGGAGCACTCGCCTCTCACCAAGTCGATCCGGGTTCGATTCCCGGCGGTGTAGGTACTCGGATTTACGTATGTGAGAATCGTGCCGGACGATGCCTCTGGCCGACTGGTTTTCTCGGAGATCTCCCGTTTCCCACGCCCCTTCATTCCTTCGCTACTCCATACATCAGGTCACCACTCCCCAGCGCTAAAGACGTAGATGTTAAGTGCTGGCCAATATATCCTCATTTCACAAATACGCGGGACCTCGCACCAAAAGAACAGACTATGTTATATCACATTATTTACCTCTTGACCCACTTTGCGTGAGAAATGTTCGCGTGAGATTTAGTTGGAGATCGTAATCTTGCATGAGTATTGCATGCATCTTGCGTTGTGTTAAAGGTTCTTTATTCTAAATATTTCTTTGTCACATTTTTCTTTAAAAGGTTTATTTGAATATAATTTTTTTGTAGAAAAGATAATAATTATTCAACGTTAAGATTGTATTAAAACTACCAGCAGCATCACTGGAAATATTTTACTGAACTATGTTATGCACGTAATATATAAAAAAAAGTCAGCTTATTAAGCAATATACTCATACCAAGTTTGATTAAAATTGGGAAAAAAATTTCTGAGAAGTCTGTCCATCATAAGGATATAAAATGGCCGCAGCTTTCATAATATTACTAAAGGACGAACGAAATAAATAAAGGTCCAGACAACTAATTAGAATATGCGTGCCGTTATTAATAAACTTCGGAAAACCTTTCTTCCCAAATATGTCATATTACGCAAAAAATATTACATGGTCACATTTATAAAAATATAAAAACGTGATAAACGAAATACAGGAAAGTCGAGTCACCTTTGTAGGCTATGTAGTATATATGTACCAAATTTAATGAAATCCCTAAAAGAAATTTTAACACATATGGTATATTAAGTAAAAATAATATGATAATGGCTACCATTATGTAAAACTATGTCAAAAATATAAAGACGGCCACCGTTTAAATAATATTAACACAGAATGAACAAAATAAAGAAAAGTAATGTCAGCTTTATATGAAGAGGCTCTATGTGTACCAAGATTGGTGAGATTGTGAAAAAAATTTCTTGCGATGTGTAACACTATGCTAAAATGTACAAATAGCTGCCATTTAAAAAAAAAATTAACACCGAATAAACGAAATACACAAGAGTAAAGTCGGCTTTGTATGTAGTAAACATGTACAAAGTTTGATGAAATTATGAAAAATATTTCCTAAAATATGTAATACTATGCTAACATTACGAAAGTGGCCGGCATTTAGAATATATTAACACAGGATGAACAAAATAACAAAGTACAGTTATCTTTGTATATGGTCCCCATATGACGTTGCGGGCCCTTTACCCAGAGTTGGGCGCGGGCGCCTAATTTTTTTAGGGTGCTAAAAATTTGGCTACCCTACCATTTTGTATTGCACTCATTTCCATTGCATGGGCCATTGTCAATAACGAATAACCTATGCCGAATGCAAGTTTACTGTGAAAAATGCACTTACCACTCTAATATTTCAAAACTGCACTGCAGTTAAAAATGCACTTAAGACTTTAATATTTCAAAACTGCACTGTAATTAAAAATGCACAAAACAACTATAAAAATAATTTTCATAACTGCAATATGGTTGCATGGTTGCATATACAGTAGGCTAAATTTTTACTTTGTAGTCAGCAAATGAAAATTTATAAATAAAAATAAATTTTGTTGAATATTGTTACAAAAAATAAACTCAAATATAAAACAGTATTTACAACTTTCATTTAACTTCTGGAAGATGCATTTGAAGAAGGAACAGAGGAAAAGACTGCAAAGCAGTTCTCAGAACTCTCAAATCCATGAGCGAAACAGTTTGTTGTAATGCAAAGTCTTGAAAAAGGCCTGTAAAATGACTCTTGTTTAACAAATTGAAATGAATTTGCAGATATTCAAAACACCAAACTAAATTTTACGCCTTCCTGGCTTTTTTTGGGGGGTAAATTGGTCGATAACATCAGAAAAGTCGACACTTTTTGCCGATTCGTTTTCTACTGCTAAAATTGCTAAATGATTTAGACGTGCTTCTCCAGTTGTTTTTCTCTACCAGGTTTTGAGAGTGTTGGCCACCCTGCTGAAGGACCTTTCAGAAGTAGATACTGTTACTAGAATTGTACAAAAGAGCTACATTCCGGTGCACAGTTTGACAAAAATAGTTTCAAGTTTTTCTCTTATATAAAGGGTGTGGTACATACTTCAACGCTAAAAGCGTTTATCTGTAACTGTAGGTTTCGTGAAACCAATTTGCGACAATTGAACAATAGCAATCCTAGACAATAGTTTTAGCCAACGTTTTGAACAGAATTGTTTCCGGTGTTACGAGCTTCTGAGGCATAATCTGTGACGCCGGAACATCGTTCATTTAACTGCGGCGCAAGAAATCACGCGTAACGAATTGGTAAATCTGGATAAATATTTATTCATAAAGTTGGCAAATACCATTATCTAGGATTGTCATTGAGAAATTTATCCATACTGGCTTCGAAAAAAGCGTAGAAATCAATTGATGTTTTCAGCGTTTATTTATCTACCACACACTCTTTAAGAGGACCCTTTTCTGAGCTAAACACGGTACCGTGAAAACTCATCATTTGCATTATTTTTTCGTTTAAGACATCTGAATCTGCTAAGTCTTTAGGGTACTTGGAAACCAGCAATATGGTTTTCATTTTCAACAGCTCACTATCTAATTTCATAATATTCAAAATTGGAGAAAACATGTCACGTATCAATAGTTTTCAAATCTGCCATGATGAAATCCAAAACAGTAATAATTACAGAAGCTTTAAATTAATTAGTTGCTGCTAGTTGAAGTTTTTCTTCGAGGGTCTTTTCCTCTAAGTTTTTACTAGATTGTCTCCTAGTAACGAAGTGAGGGGAGATACCAACAACCTCAGCAACAACTTTAGATCCCTGCAAAATTATTTCCCACGAATCTCACAGGTTTTGCATTTCAAAAAGTAAATCCTTAACAAGTTGGGTCTCAACATTGATGGAAATCTCTTTACTCTGAATTATGACATTTTCCTGGTCAATAGCAGACAAAACTTAGTGCCAAAATGATGACATCAAAAGATCCTTGAAAGGTCTTAAGTACTTCTTAAGTCCGTAAACGGTTTTTCGTGCTGATGGAGCCAAAGAAGTCACCAAGTCTTCTAGGAGCACGTCTAGAACTTTGAGAACAGATTTAAACAACTTCCAGCTTCCAGGACTGCTAGAAAAAATTAAGTAAAAACCTTTCAATATTTCCCAAAATGCCAGTACTTCATGATTCAGTTTAGTAGCATTAACACCAACTCTGTTCAAGGAGTGTACTCCGCAGGGCGATAAGTTGCAAGTTCGTTTTCTCCAAGTATTCTTGATTGAACTAAACTAATGGGTCTCCACATGTTCGAGCCATTGACATCACCCTGGGCACGGCAATCTGCAAGTGGCACATGAAGAACTTCCAAAGTGGAGAGCATAGAGTAAATAAAGTACTAGTACAGAGTGGACACTGAATGCTTTATGCCGGACGCGTTTTAGAAGCTCTGATAGCTCAATAAGAGTCAACTTGACAAACATAAAAACGAACTGGGCATGGTTTAAAAATTAATTTGCTGCACAGTAAAAATGTAACTATCAAAACTTATGTTCGAAGTCACATTTAATTTCAAGGAACGAGTACTTGCAAACAGTACACGTAAATAAGACTTCGATATTATTGTAAGATTAATTAGGGAAATTTCTTTTTTGTAACCACAAAATGGCTAACCTGTGTATTTTTTTGCCTTTTCTCGTGTGAGAAAAATGTAAATTTTAATATTCTTAACTTTATTCTGTATATTGATCTCTTTTATTTATGTTTTAA
This sequence comes from Medauroidea extradentata, assembly GCA_003012365.1. Lineage (NCBI taxonomy): Eukaryota > Metazoa > Arthropoda > Insecta > Phasmatodea > Phasmatidae > Medauroidea > Medauroidea extradentata. The sequence goes on from PNEQ01122523.1 coordinate 19,600, forward strand.
GGTACAATTTTCAGTGATGGTTATACGGGAACTTTATTTTATTTCGTGCTTTGCTGGGAATAGTGATTTTTTTATCTGCACTACACTATGAAAAATTAGCAAAGCTACAAATAACGACTTTGCTCTTCAATAGAATGCAACATATTACAATAACGAAATAAAAACTACACACACAGAACACGAGATCCAGCAAAATTGGCGTTTACAAACCAGTTTTTCTGACACGAATAAGACGTGGTAGCCTATGGCAACGAAATTCGTTGACCATGTGCTTCACATTTAAAAACTTTGACAAGTAACATGGCACTATCATCAAGTTAAACAAGCATTATTTTTGTTAAAATTAATACGCGATTCGACATACAATACATCCTAACAAGAAATACAAGTACTCTATTCGCAACAAGAAATAAAATCACTCCTCCACAGCAAGCAACAACATCCGCCATTTTACACTCAGCAAGTGTTTCAGTACTGCCACTCTAAATACTGTCAGTCAGACACGTTGATTTATATTATATATAAAAAAACTGTTACGACATTTCTGTCCGTAAAATTATAAAACAGCTCATTAAAAGGTAACTTAATATTAAAAAACAAATACAAATGCTATCAGCAATATTATTACAAGTAAAAATTGTATTCTGTTAAGTTAGATTTCTAGTGAGCTGATGGAAAAATTTGCTCATGAGCTCCTTATAGTGTGTCCACCCAGGTGGAGAGTATTTCATCAGTTACTACTTCCCCGGTTTTCTTACTTAATTCTTAAATTTAATAAATTTCTAACAAATTTCAAATAACTTTGCATCCTTATTCTGAAAAACATAACGCAAAATAACAACATTTTGTTCTTGGTGGGTGACGTCACCCAACCCTTGCGAAATCACGAAATAAATGCGCGATATATATGTGCGCCGTAACAAAAAGTCTTAGTTCAAAATATCGATTACGACATTTGCTGCATAGTCAATTTTCGAACAACGAGATTGTAGAGACGAAGTATCGACAACTTATAGGAAAAATAAACAAGAATATTTTTCCTAAATATATAATACTATCTGGCCGGCTGTGGCTTTACCCACGTGAAATAATGTAATGCAAACAGTAACTCTGGATAAAATATGTGATGAAGGCATTTGATAGCTAGCGTACTCAGTAACAGTGAACTATAAATTGCCTAGCTCAGTGTAAAGAGCGCAAGAAATATGCTCGAATGATGTCATAGTAATTCCCATCGCAAAGTCTTGCACGGGATACGAACCCGTAACCCCACCACCATCAAACTTTACACAATACCTGAGTGAATGCTTAAAGACAGGCCGTGATAATTACTTCGTATGAACAGGTTTTATTTATGAGTAGGTTGGCAAAAAGAAACAACTGTTGAATTATTTATCCGTGTTCATTCTCTTTTTTCGGGAGACTGTAACATTTTACTTCTTTTCACATCCTTTAATTTTCGAATTTCATAAAATCCTGAACTTGATTGGTAGATATTTACATAAGTTTCAATCTTATCAAAAAATCAAATCGATATATCAACCGGTATAAGCGGTACAGATGATTACTCGAAAACACATTTTATTTTTTTAACAACTTTCAAGTACGAATTTCAAAAATCCTGGAATTACTTCTTTTGATATTTACGTAAGATTTATTTTAAAGCAAGAACCATTTTAATATTTCCCCTGGTTTACGAGATAAGTGTGATTAATTAAAAACACATTATATTTTTTAAGGGCTTTCAAGGACGAATTTAAAAAATTCTAAAAATAATTTTTAGATATTTGCTTAAGCATAATTTTAAAGCAAAATCGCCTCACTATCTGAAATGGTTTAGGAGAAATCACGGATTAATGAAAAACACATTTTACGGCTTTTCAACCCCTCAATTTTAGAATTTCGCAAAATCTAAAAATTTGCTAATATTCATTTCTTTGGAAAATATTATGAAGTTAATAAAATTATGATAGCCTTCCCAGTTAATGAAATATCAGGGATTCTTTGAAAATACATTAACCTCTTTTCACTCTCTTAACTATCGAATTTCGAAAAATACATTCTTATTGGGTGCCTGCGGGGCAAGGGAAAGCTTCCCTCAAAATGTCATGGTTCTAGGTCCAGCGGTTTGGGCTGTGCGTTGATGAGTGAGTGAGTATGTCAGCACACTTAAATTTATATAATATATAACATTTAACAAATCTTAATATTATTAAGATTTGTTAGATAATATTTCTTTAACGCTTTGAAAAAAATTAATACAATATAAGAGACACGCACAACTATAATCATTCTAGCCCAAGTATCAACTATATTTTTGACGTTACAAAATGTTCTCTCAATTTTGCAACGTGTTACCCATTAAAGTTAAAATAAAAATGTCAGCCTCATTAATGGTTGTTGACGTTAAAATAATTGACTTTACTAACAAAAATATTTGTTAGAAATTAGTCAAAATTATCTATCCTGGGCAAGCTTAGAACCTGAAACCTCTGGTTTGCAAACTTGCAAATGTGATTTAATACCAGCCGATACAAACGTAGATTACTATCAACTACAACAAAGAGCTAGGATACAGGCCTAATGTTGCCAGACAGACGGATACTTACTTGGAAACACTGAGAAGTTATTAAAAATACGTGAATAAGTAGTCTATAATATTTCTTAAGGAAAACCATCATTGAAATTCCGAAAATGAAAAATTAATTTAATGAGCGACATACCAACCAAGATACGACTAAGGACCAGAATATTTACAGCAAATATTTTATTTAACAATCTAGAAAATCTGCGAAACATTTTTAAAATGTTCTCTAACTAGGTTCTTTCATTTGTTGAAGATGCTGAACTGAAATCTTGTGTTCAAGTGCGATAATATCATAATTTTATATTTATATGAAATAATGTTAGTTTCGTAGACTATACATTTCAGTACAGTTTCCTCTTACAAAACAATTTTAACTCGCGTAGTTTTCTCATAACGGTGCGTCAAAGTCAAAATTTGCATTTTCTGCTGCCATTCAAATAGTAAAAACCAATTGACTTACGTAAGTGAAATAATTCACGGTGAAATAATATGCCACGGCCTATGTAATAAAACATTTTTTAAAAATCCAGTGAACTGTTTTTTGCATTTTAAAAAATTGCTGAATTTTCAACTTTTTTCTGTACATTTGCGAATTTTTTTAAAATTCAAAATATTACGTTACGTTCTTTTAAAGACTTTATTGCATAAGTCATTGGATGTAATATCACAGTGAATTATTTTATTAAAGTAGGTCAGTTGGTTTTCACTGTTTGCATGGCAGCAGAACATACAAATTTTGGCTTTGACGCACCGTTATGAGAAAAATATGAGAGCTAAAATTGTTTTGTTATAGGAAACTGTACTCACAAGTATCTTCTACAAAACTAACGCTATTTCATAAATATATAAAATTATGATTTCATCACATTTGAACACCCTTAAGGGCCGGCTCGATCCATATGTTCAGTGTGGGAGAGATAGGGATTTCAATGTAAAATTGAAAGTCGCTTTACGCATTCAGTTTTCATGATTTAACTTTCAAACAAGAATTGTAATACAGATTTTGAAGACGACTAACTCGCTATAAGACGAAAAAACTATTTTCGTTATAAAAAAACGTATTAAATCGATAGTTTAAATATTAAAATCGCTGCACGTTTCAGGCTATGTAGTTTATTGGGTTAAATATTATATAGCGAATTCCGTTACGATTAAACACATAAATAAGTCAGTGGTAGCGTAACTGTATCTCATCTAGGAAAAGCGTGAGAGGTCTTTGCGTAAATGAAAAATTAGCGGAATAATGGGTTGTGTACTGGGCGGTGCGCGCGCATCCAGAGGGGAGCGGGGAGGTAGAGCAGGCGTGCGTAGTTGCCACGTCTGTTATCATCCTGAGGAGCGGCCTTGAGCAGTATCTGCGCGGACTCATCTGTAATCTGAGCTACACTACAAGGAAGTCGGAGGCCACGTGTGAATGTTGTCGGTGAGATAGTGTAACAGAAAACGATCCACGATGGGAAGAGCGAAGTGTAAAAACAAACGACTGACATTATATAGCCACAGAGGTCTGTCAAAAGGAAAATACAGAATGTTCATGTAGCTAAATTTGCCAGGCATGCAGCATGCATTTACGTTTGTATGTATGCACCGTGACAGAATGTCATCATACCTTCAGGTAGATAAGCGTGTAACGGTTGTGGGTTTTACTATATGTACATCTGTCTTTACTCAATGGTCTAACCACGCAGTACTGTAGAGTCTATATCTGAAATGAATAGTGTGTTGATGTACCGAACGAGTGTTATTGGTTTTGTCTAAGACAACAAACGCATTCATAAAGTAAACGTAGATAATAAATATATCTACAACAAGCTATATTTCATGGGTGAGATTTTGTATTATGTTGCCGTAATTCTCATGACACTCCGAATTATCGGAAGAGTGACGTAGGTTTCATACTCCAGACCGTTTCATTCCGTACGTATAATTTTCACTAAGGGAATGTTTTAAAATACCTTTATAAGACTCTACCAGTTGGATATATATTCATCCAACGCTGTATATTTTTCCGCTAGGTATAAGAAGAAAAAGGCGCACGTATAAAAGACTCGTGGCTGTCATTTAGCTTGAGTGATTATCTGATATGCCATAACTGAACTTTGAATTACTTTCATCGATTGAGAAATTATTTAAATGAACTCCATGGCCATTTACTGGATAAATAAGACAAGTTTATTATTTCATTGTAATATTTACACTATTTTTGTACATAAATTGTAGAAAATTCTTTCTAGACACAAGTCAACATTAACTAAAACTGTGAACTTTGCAAAATGTATTCTATAAGATGTATGTATCATTATTTAAAAAATATTTGACATAGGGCCTATTACATTTATATGTCTCACCTGAAATACAAATATTTTTGACTAATGCGAAAAGGCAGACCCAAAGGTAAGGAAGTTTAAAAACACAAACTTACTGTTTTTGTTTTATTTTAAAGTGTGTTTCATTTTTTTTTTTTTTTTGTTTCGCCAAATAATTTATTTGTGACCTTGAAAATGATTACTTTTTCCCCCCATAGATGTTCAAAAATAATTTGTTACAATATCTATAGGCCTCTCACTATGAACGAATTTTATTTGAAACCAAAATATCTAGGGTTGTCGTGGTGGCTTTGATTGTTACTGTCGAGCTAAAACGAGCTGGCAGTTTGTGACCACGGTGTCTCTGACGTGTGTTGCGATTTGCGAATGCGCAACATGTCTCAAATAATTTG
>PNEQ01122524.1:0-17737 GCA_003012365.1 Medauroidea extradentata
GAGGATGGGGGCTTCAAATACCTTCGACAGATCAGTGTAATGCACAGCGGGGTTGCCTACGCTGAGTTTTCATTGCGCTCCCCTACGAAGACGGTACATTTCCGCCTACGGGTTTATAGTTAAAAAGTGCTTGTTTTGGCTCGTACTACCTGCCCTCAAGCGTTGTATCATGAATTAATATACACCCTGTATATAAACCCGTCACATAATATATTTGTGTCTTTAAAAATACCTGAAACAGTGAAAAAATTAAAATATCAGAAAACTATTAAGTTTATAGCAACTCTTCGCAGTAGAGTTTTGCATACATCATGAAGTAGGCTGTGACTTGTAGTTTAATACGAACTTTTTCCATTTTGATGTGTTTATTTGTTTATACAGTGGATAGGAACGACAACATCCACATTGTTACTCTAGAATGCCATTACGGAAAAACCGGCTCAGACAAGTATTTTGTAAGATGACAATTGTACACGCAAGTAACGTCTAAAGAGATAGCATCATATCACAAAAGTATCAAACTACGATATTTGCCCTTCACCGCAACAGCTGCAGCACGGAATGACTTCATGTTGGTTCAGTGCCTTGTACATAATGACGATGAGGCACTTATGTCGCCCTTATCACTTCCTTGTCTTCGGTCTTCATCCACGGAAGTGTCCTCCAGGTTTGTGAATTGCAAAATGCGCGTTGCTGTGCGATTTCAATAATACCATACCGCAATGTTGATTGGGTCACTCGTAAACCTAAATTAATTTTAAAATTCAGTGCAGAAATTTCTTTCATAATACATGAATTCAAAATCACTTTAAAATACCATTATTTTCTCTGTGTTACAACAGCACTTGCAGGCGAGATTTTTGCAGAACTCCTTTTATAATTCACCTAACAGCGTTCTATCGTATCTTCCTCTTAGTTTTTTTAACTGTATAACAAAACTTGTTCGGGTGGGCCTACTAGCTCCCTGTAGCACAGTACTATCGTTTTGTTGTTTCTTTACACTTGGCTCTTTATTTTCACATTTTATAACCTTACACAATGTTGTTTCCTATTATTACTGTTACCATTGAAGGTCAAAGGGCTGCTATTCTGAAGCAGTATATGAATAATGACCACACGGAATAAGCACACGCATTTCGGCAGGCATTTTAAATACAACACAAAAAGTATATCAATGTTGTAATACTTTGTAAACACATTTATTTTAAATACAAAACATATTTAAAAACGTGCCAGTTGCTTGTATTGTCCGAAGTTCTGGCATGTCACTAACATGTAACCCTAAATCTTCGACACAAGCATCTTACGAAAATCCGTGAAATGTTATCAAAACGTTTGAAACAAAAGAGAAGAACAATGGTACGTACTCCAAATCTATCGGTTATTTCTTTGTAAGCAGTTCAACATTTACCTGATTGCATCTGTTTCTATCCGTATTGCATGCACCATGCGATCAAAGGAAATAACCGCTTTTTACTTGTGAGGTATGAAAAGACGTTGATCTTTAGCGAGAGATAGAGATAATTATTTACCTTGGAGGATTATTAAGAGGATTACAGTCTGGGATAACAAGCGAGATGCAATAACCTGGCTTGTATATGACGCAGAGCTGGTAACATCCTCTTCACATACTTGACAGTAACAAGCCAGCGCAGAACACAAGGAAATTCCAGTCATGAATAATTCTCGGGAATAAATAATCGGCTTAAATATGCCACGCCTTTCTGACTAAGACCGTTAACTTCAAGCATCTCGTGTGCCGGGGGAAATTAAGGACACAAACCTGATACACGGCAACTTCACAGCACTTTGGTGCTGTTAAATGGCGGTTGCAGAATATCATATAGTAATTATATAAAGCGTTGGTATTTTTAATGCATTTCAAATTCAAGAAACAGTTCTCACTATCCCAAACGTAAACGTGTTTGACGAAATTATTTACGTCGTTTGGTAAAAAGTCAAGAAAATTAATTGTATTTTTCTGTTAACAGTGTGACTCTTCGTTTTGCGTTTTACACGATGTGATTCGTGATTTCTCGTCCCGCTTGAATAGCAGAAGTCATTTGCTAGCCGGTTGCTGCGTCTGTCAAGAATTATTCCTGTGTGTCTAAACAAAGCCATATGAAGTTTAGCCACCTTAGTGCCCAAAGCCACAGTTTATAGGCACGAAAGAATTACCAGAAAATATTAAATTTTGTTTCTCTCTCCTGTATAAGTCAGTCATCTAACAGTACTCGTTCATGTACAATAACGTTCTATGGAGGTTATCCATCGTGTTTCAAAATAAATTTGTGAAAATGTCATGGCTCCGTCAACACTGTAATATTTTCAGTTAGTTCAAAACGAATGACATAGTCAACAATGCAAGTGCTAACATCACTTAACTTGTGTCTGCCTCTATGCAGAATCGCTAGCTTCAATCGCAAATAATGCTTCCTTTCGTTACCAGTTGAGCAATAATTGTTTATGTGACATAAACAGTCTCAAATTTATTTTTCTTTCTGTAAAGAAAATGTTTTTCTGTGGACGTCACTAAGAAACGCTTTTTTGCAGCATCAAAAATATTCTTGTGGTAAAGTAGATTTTGGTTTTAAAATGGACCAGTGAAAACAAGCATTTGTCGTAAAGAATATGTTTCTTTCAAGAAATCGTTATGGCAGAACACAATAAAATATTTAAATTTAATATAATATTTCAGAGCCTAGCCCAGCATATTTAGTTTACCATTTTGTTCAAAACCTATATGAATATATATATATACACACACACATTGCATGCATAAATTACAGTTCATCGTTAACAAACGTAATAATTGCCAAATTATAAATATTACCAGTTACGCTTGATCAAACAAAAAGCGATTAGACAATAAACTACATTCGTATCGTGATATTGTCTTATGATTCCAAGTCCTTTTTTTGCTGACGTATGAAAGTTAAAGCCAGGAATTATACAAACACAAGACTTTACTAAGCAATGGATGCAGACAAACAACCAACTTGTCGAAAAATATGTTTTCCTTGCTTATGGTTGCGCCTTGAGCGAGAATACATGTAAACGGATCTCAGAAAGAAATAATACATGAATAGTGATATTTCAACCAGTATCACTTTATTATGTCCCGAGAGAAAGGGTAATTAAATTAGTGATAATCTCACTAATTGCAGCTCATCAACTCCGGAGATATCTGAGAAGCGACTTTTAATACGACCTTAAAAGTGTTGCAAACATCAATAACTGCAGTAGTAAATTTACATTTGCGCGTACTTTGTTTGTAGCACGATAGTTTTACCCATTGTTTTCGAATATTTTTCACCTTTCTGGACCGGAAAAAAACGTTGTAATTTTTAAGGATATGTTGGAACACTTCCGTATTGTATACAATGTGAAAAGCCTTCACTTTGTGCTGGTGTCAAGGTAACCTGAACATTCTAGCATACTTAGTACGACTATAGTGGACTTGGAAAGCCAACGTCATATTGAAGTTTCAACGGGCCTTTTAAACGTTAATTTTTTCTTCAATAACAGTTACATCACATCACAGGGATAAAATTTATGTTGTGATTAATACTTTAAAATGCCAGTGAACTGAAATAAAAAAAACGAATTGCACATATTCCTCACTGTCATGAATTTTATATGAATGATGTTTGAGGTGAATCACTTTGGCAAACACAGTATTTTAACTTGAGTACAGAAGCGCAGGCTAAGCCTACAATTTTTAATTTCGACTTGTCGAACGGTTTTTAGTTTTATAAAGTTGTACACTCACTAAAAGAAAATTTTACCAAATATTTTAATAGAGAGAAATAAATATTTACTTCAACTTACAAAAGTAACTACGTTGCCAGAATGGAATATCAAACGCAACATATCTGATATTTTTCCGCCAACCGATATCGCAGTTTATTTTACAAAGTATATACGCACTGAATATAAGATATTTGGTTCACGCAAATATAACAATTAGCTTGGAAGTACACACATACACAATCTGTTGATCCAACCGAGCATTTACCGCTGTGCACGTCGTGGTTATATATGAACGCCTTGAGAATTATTTAAAAATTGTCGTGACATTTAGTAAATGTGTAAGTAACCGTAATGACGCTTCATTCAGGTACAAACAGTCCCTATAAAACTATTTCTTCAAAAACCTAAACATAAAGACGTGACGTTGATAATATCATACATCTAGTGAATGTCAAGCCAATCATCAACCGCTCTGTCTGCCGAGCACCTTAGTGTAACCTGATGTGCACCGGCTTACAGCTGCAGTACGAGATGTTCTGGGTTCGATTCCCAAGCCTGGCTGGATGTACATTTGTGTTCGTATAAACTGATCACAATAAGTAGACACAATACAAACGGTATCCTACAAAATACAAACTATATTCCGGGTTACTCATATTTATCATCTTAAATAGGAGGAGGGAAGTTTGTTTAGTGTCGTGGCACGGCGAAATCCTTCTAATTGTACGAAACCTTTGAAACATAAAAAAAATGTCTTGCTATTGGTGCTAATGTGTATGCTCAGTGCGATAGAACCCAGGTTAGGTTCTAGAAACATTAAAATTTTGTGCACAGTCAAACGTATTTTTACTCACAAAATATGACACTTTTGCGAAGCGAAATCAGAAACACAAAGTTAGCAACAACAATATTTATTTCACCTTTTTCAAATAAATGATCTTGTTTCGCCAAGCAGAATTAGTCTGACACAGCAACGATTAGTCTGACACAGCAACGAATTCTTTCCCTCAGTATGTTAGTAACATTGATTTTTGCATGTAATTAAAACTATATATTTAATATTCATCTTGGAGTTTGTAGGTTTTTTTTTTTTTTTTTTTTTTTTTTTTTTTTTTTTTTTTTTTTTTTTTTTTTTTTTTTTTTTTTTTTTTTTTTTTTTTTTTTTTTTTTTTTTTTTTTTTTTTTTTTTTTTTTTTTTTTTTTTTTTTTTTTTTTTTTTTTTTTTTTTTTTTTTTTTTTTTTTTTTTTTTTTAGGTTTTTAACTTTACAGATGGTAAAATAATTAAAATTCAAAATTAGCTGCAACATTATGTCTACCTTTTTAAAGAGCGTCATAGCATTATTTAACATTTTCATGATGTGATATAAATTTCTCAATAATTATTCCAACATAAATATTTTCATATCAAATAATTACGTACATACGCCATTTTAGCAAAAGATGTGTAAATTGTTACCATTGCAAAAATTTCAATACACTACGTCTTTAAAACTTATTAAAAATTGTATTTTTTTAGCCCATACAGACTTACAACCCCACACAGATTCCTAACCTGAACAATTGTTTGTTTGTTTTTATTTCATTTTTGTTGTTGTTTTGTACTACCTACCAGGTAAGTTGAATTTTATTTGTATTGTCTCAAAACGACGAGCTTTGCCTCGTGGGACTTTGCAGTAAATAAATCAATTAATAAAGTAATATAAATATCTAAGAAAATAGTTGTAAGATTGAAAACGGAAAAAACGTGAGACGCATACATTTTCGCACTGTAACTGATACGAACTGTTGTGTGAGGTTACTCAACTGCATACACTCTCCACATTCCTTACTATTGTCTATTGCAAGTCCTACACATAGTTTTTTTAATATGGCAATTATTTACATAACTATTCAAAATGCACAGTCACATATTTAAAAGAAAATCTATATTGGGTTAGGAATCTGAACGAAGTGTGTGCTTGGGGGAAGGAGAAATTATTATTTATTTTTTTAAAGTACGTTTTGAAAAGTTGTATGTTAAAATTTTTATTGAAATAACTATTTTTTTCTTTTTTAGTTTTGAGTGTGTGACATTTTGCAATCAATTTTAAACAAACAAAATTCGTTCCGAACAGACAAACACTCAAACAGAGAGTCGTGGATGCGAGTTAATATTACATTGTCATTAAATTCTGAACTATTGTTAAAGTTCCAAGTCATTGCCTCATCGGGAAGTTAAGCTCACAGGGATATTAACAACTTTTAAAATAATTATTTTACAATGTTAGCTTTCTTATTGTCATCAAGTTATGAGCTCTGTTTAAAGTTCCAAGTCTCTCGCTCACCAGGAGGTTGGTTTAAAATCGATTGATAAATGTACCGATCAGATATACAGACAGGATTATTAATAAAACGTGGTAAAATTTGCTGTCATAATATTTCACTAACTCAAGTGTTTCTTGAGCACATAGCACCCCTGTTGTGGCCGCTGGGTTGTGCAAATAGTGAATGACATGTAAACACTTCCCGCCTTGATTCTTCTATGTTGGTGACGCCACTGAAGAAGACATGCTGGAAATTAATAAAACACTCTTTGTGTACTCAAGTTGGCGCGGAAACAGCTTTGTTGCCACGAAGTGTAATTTTTGTTCAAGTGGATTGTTTTTGTTTTGTGTGCTGTCTACATTAGTTAATGCTCAAACAATGGTCCTCTGGGCTGGATTAACTGCGGATTTTATCGGCGATTTCGTTTAGTAACAGTTTACATTGCTTCGGTGTCCGGCATCGCGGGATCATGTATTCGTGATGCGCGCAGTCTCGGTGCTTACGATTGGTTCAATAGACAGAAATTTAAACAACTTAATATTACTCCAAACTTAAAATGACACGCATACACAAGTTTCGTTTGCTTTATCACATATTTGGTAAATTGTAAGGTTTTCATTCGGCAGTTTTGGTTCTAAATGTTTATTTTGGTGTGAAGTTACAATTGCTCTTTTAGCTTGTATTAAGGCCTAAGAGACGTTCTTGGCTTTCGTCGTATCATTAGTTTCGTCATAAATGACGGCAGATCTCAAAGCAGTTTTGTTACGTCTCCGTTTGTCAGAAGGCCGAATTACACGAGCATACGATCTTGTTCAACGAGTCATACGCAGCACATTCTGTTTTGCGCTACTGTGTGTGACCTTCCTTCCGTAAAATCTACTTTTAAAGCTGATTACCTTACTGTTGGCGTTGCTGGCGATGACACAACTGACTTTGATGCTCATGCAACACGCCTAAAGGAGTTTGATCAATCGTACTATTGCACTGTGACACTTTCAGATCCATTGGATGAAAATCACAACACATAGCTTCTGCTACCTCTCATGGCTGTAAGACGTATGTTCAACTCCAGAAATTAGAGCTTCCAACTTCTGGAGACCCCATACAATGGGTAAATTTCTCAAAATTGTTCTCCATGCTTACCACCAACCAACACGAATTGACAGCTGTTGTATAGTTATATTATCTGAAGTCCTCCCTTGAAGGATAACATTTTAGTGTGATACAGTAGCTGCCAATGACAGATGCAAACTTTGAGACTGCCTGGAAAATACTGGTTGATATATTTGACAGTAAAAGATTAATTGTTTCCCTTCATGTAGATGCATTGCTGTATGCTCATTCAGCTTCAAGTGACTCTTCCACATCACTGAAAAGGTTGATAGCCATCATCTCAGAAATTGTAGCTGGGCTTGATGCCCTGGAGATTTCTGTGCAGCACTGGGATATAGTCTTGTTATCGATTATGAGTCAGAAATTAGATACCATCCCTCAAGCACACTGGGAAATGACAGTGAATAGCAATGTTCTACCTACTTTGAATGCTTTTGTTACCTTCCTTCAAAATTGTTGCCATACACAGGAAGTTTTTCGTCATGGTACACTTTCCAATCAGTTGTCAAAACTAAAACCTCAATTTTCATGTGACCGCAAACCAATTATAAATGCACATCAACAATCGTCAAAGATAATTATTCATCGGAAGTTCTTCTGTACAAAATTGTCTCTCTTATAATGGTGAACAACCCTGGTTGTACCAGTGCTCTGAATTGTAGCCTTGCCCCCCAAATAACGATACCATGGGATCAAGTACCAAAATCAGTGTTTTAATTGTCTGCAACTATCCCAGAACTCTAAGACTTGTACCTCCAAAGCGAGGTGTTTTGCATTTTGTGCCAGGCATCATACTTTAGTTCACTTCACTGAGCAATTAATTATCATTTCCACTACCATCCTAGAGTGATATTGTATTGCCTGCATCACTAGTGCCCCAAGATTCCCAATCAGTGGTCTCTCCATCTGGATATCTTGCTCGCATTGCTTCTACAGTATCGCTATTTATAGTCCTGATCAACACTCCAAATGATTGGGGAGGGTCTCAGAGTGTTAGAGCTGTGTCGGATTCCACTATAGTCAGTTAAGCTTCATCGCCGATGAGAGTGTTGGACGTTTTGGACTAGCTCGACATAAAAGTTCGCTACAGGTATACTGGCTTTCTCAAAAAACTGTGCTGTTATATAAATGCATTGTAGAGTGCATGAGTATTCTAGTAGGTGCAGAAAGTCCTCGACTGACACTGAAAGCATTTGTTTTGCCTAAAATATCTACAGCATTGAATTCTGGTTCCTCTCGATGCTAGCAGTTGGAGTCATCTCGCACATCTTCGTCTCAATGACCCCCATTTCGGTGTTCCGGAAAAATTGACCATTTAGATGGGGCACACCTCTTTCCTTATGTACTTCGCGAATAGACAATTCTTAAAAGGGAAGACCTGACTGCTGTCATTTTCAGAGTCTTTAGTTGGTTAATCATGAGTAGGATTCCTTCTCTTGTCTACATCTCTGTATCGCTCTGTTTGCTTGCATGGCCCCACTAGACCAGGTTGTTCGCCAGCTCTGGGAAATTGAAGAGCATGCAGTACCTCTGCCTCACACTCCTGATTATCGTTGATGTCAAGAAATCTTTGAGAGGTCATGTCGCAAGAAGGCAAATGGTCGTTATAACATCAACTTGTCCTTTAAGGACACCAAACGAACCTTCGGAGAATCCCATGTAAAGGCGCTTCATATATTATATAGCTTGGAACAATTAATGACCGAGGTCCCTTCCCTGCAAACAGAATATGCAGTATTTATGGACGATTACATCATACAAGGCCACATGTTGGTCCCAAAGTCTCAGTTAAGCAAAGAATCTTGTTACATTCCACACCATGCTGTGCAAAAACCTGACAGTACGACTACCAAGCTACGAGTTATCTTCAATATCTCAGCTGTTGACAGCAGTGGACATCTTTAGAACGATAAGTTATTCACTGGACCGAAAAGACAGACAGATGTACTAGATGTTTCGCTTTGCTTTAGATTTCATCTTTAAACTTTTACAGCAGATATCCAACAAAAGTACATAAATATTGTTGTTGATGAAAAGGATCGTTATGACCAGAGCATGCTTTGAAGATCATCCCTCCATCATCCTATTTGCGACATTCTATTGAATACAGTCACTCTTGGAGTCTCTTCTGCTCCATTCCTTGCTATAGCAGTGCTGCAGAAATTGCCAGCAGATGAAGGTTAGCACTTTTTTGCAGCAGCTTCGGCACTTATGTCGGCCACATATGTTGATGGTGTTGTTTCGGGGGCTGATAGTACACAAGAAGCATTGCATCAGCAAAAATAATTAATTGATTTTACAGAAGTAGGTGACTTTCGTCTGCGAAAATTTGCTAGCAATGAACACACCTTGCTGACATGGCTTCTGTCCGAAATCGTTCAGACGAGTGCACTCTTTGCCTTGGAAAAAAATGGAGTTTTACCAACTGTGAAAATATTGGGACTTCAGTGGCATGCTACTTTAGACTCTTTTTCATATACTGTCCAGCCACTCTCTTTTGTCCTAGCAAACAAAGTATTCTGTCGGTTACAGCTCGTATTTTTTACCCTCTTGGTTTGCTCTCTCTGCTTGGGTTCCTTGCTACGTTTTTGATACAATATCTGTGGGTGTTAAATACGATTTGGGTGACACATCTTCTCCTGATATGGTGCAGACATGGGAGCAGTTTCAAACTGTACTTCTGGTTCTTGCTGCATTGACAATCCCTCGATTTTCCTCCATCTAGAGAGCCATTTTCTCTCTAACTGCATGGCTTTTGTGACAGCTCAGACTGAAGCAATGCTTCTGTAGTATATAAGGATATTGTTCGTCCAAATGGTCATATCTCAGTTCACCTTCTCGTCAGCAAATCCAAAGTCTCTCCTTTGAAGAAGTTACTTTGTCACACTTCAAATTATGTGGGGCACTCTTGTTGACCAAATTGTTGCATAAAAAATTACAAACACTTCTTGGCTATTTATTTGTCAAAAAAAGTCTATGCCTGGATGGATTCAACTGTTTCTCTTCAGTGAAATTCTGTCTTTCCTCGTTGTTGGAAAACATTCATTGTTGATCGGATGACCCAAATTCAGTCTCTCATTCCTGTCGCCTTATGGAATCATGTGTCATCTTCTCAAAATCCAGCTGACTGCCTCCAGAGGTCTGGTTCCTCTGGAACTGATTGACCACTGTCTTTGGTGGTCCGGTCCATTGTGATGGCAAGAGTATACTGATGGATGGCCTTCACTTCCCCTCGTTGCAGACCTGACATCAGAAGAAGAACTGAAGAGCATTGTGCTTCAGGTGCCTACTGAAGACTCTCCTTTCAGTAGCCTACTGAAATTATATTTAAGCTTAAAAAAGGTGCAACGAACTATTTCTTTGTGCATCACATTTGGACAGAACTGTTCAATTCAAAGGTGTAGTGATCCCTTTACTCCACTTGAGTTACCAAGAGCCCTAGTGATACTGGTCAGATATACTCAGCAAACTTCCTTTGGAAGTTTTACTACCACAGACTGTGATCTCCGTCGGTTGAGAAACTGACACCCTTTATTTATCCCAATGGACTCCTTAGAGTTTGTGTTAGATTGCATCACTCTGACTTCTCATTAAGGGAAAAGCTTCAAATTCTTCTTCCAAAGAATTTTTGCCTCGCAGAGCTTCTTATATATCAGTTTCATGACGAATTCCTACATCCTGGACGATGAACTTTTCACTCATCGTCCCTCAAATAATACTGGGCCATTGATGCTCGAAACTAGATCCTAAATCAATTGCGAAAGTGTATGAAGTGCTTCAGAGCTCAAACTAAAACTTTTACTCCACCAATGACTAGCCTTCCTGCCAGTAGAGTGTGTAAAGCCAAACCATTCCTGCATACTGGAGTTGAATACGGAGGCCCTTTATCAACCACTATGACTATGGTTAAGTATAAGAGAAGGCGGAAGCTTTAACTTCGCCACAAACAAAGCCATTAAATAAATAAATAAATAAACTATATAAACCTCGATTGCTCCGAGCTTACATCTAACTGTTCGTTTACTTCTTCACAAATAAATGTGGTACACATGTAACTTGCATAATAAAATCTTTCTTCATGAGCCTTACTTGCTGCCTTTCATAGGTTTGTTGCCAGCTAGGATATTGTACCCCCCTTTACAGTGTCTGCTGCATTAATTTTGTGGTGCAAGATGGCACATGTCTGAGCTGCAGGAGTTCCTGATCCAGCCTTATACAATTTGGACATGTGTTGATCAACTGACTGATTTAAAGGTGTCTTAACATTTTAACCCACTATCTGTACCTCACTTTGGTGGGCTTTGGGAAGCTGCATAAAGTCCACCAAGTCTCTACTCATCAGGACAATTGGCTCACCCAATAAGAACTCAGCACAGTGCTGACCCACATAGAGGCAACTTTAAACTCTCGACCCCTATGTGCTCTGTCAAGTGATCACAATGAACTGCCTGCTCTTACCCCCACACACTTATTGACTCTGGGCCCTCCTCAGATCATAGATGATGAATATGTCACTCAGACTCCTATTAACAGACTTAACCACAGGACCTTACTGCAACAAATCCAGCAATCTTTCTGGAAGAGGAGGCACCTGGACTTTCTTCACCAGCTCCAGTCCAAACAGATGTGAACACAGAAGGAAGACAGATGTGAGGAAGAAATGTTGGTTCTCATCAAGGACCGAAATTTACCTTATCTGCAGTGGTGTTTGAGACGAGTATTTCAAACATTTCCAGGTGATGATGGCGTAGTACGCGTTGCGAAGGTTCGCACTCAACAAGTAGTTATCACCAGACCTTCTGTGAAACTCTGCCCACTCTTTTATCGTTAGTATTTAGTTTTGTTGTGCAAGTTGTTACTGACATTTGTATACTTACTGCATTGAATATTCTATGATGATAATGCTACTAAAGAATATATGCTAGGAATTAATAAAAATTATATCTTTGTGTACTCAAGATGACTCCGAAATAGATTTGTTTCTCGATGTGTTATTTTTGTTTAAGTGTATCGTGTTTTGGTTTGTGGACTATCTACATCCGTCCAACCGCAAACAAATCCAGTGAAGCATTTTATACGAAACACTTTTATGGCTTTCAGTCAGAGATCATTATATTTTTACAGTGAATATCATCATACAATTTTCAACGAATCTACGTACTGACTTCACAATGCGTGTCCATCAAACGCCATTACTATGCTTCGGTATATTTAATAATTTGTTTCAACTGATGACGTACATATTAATGTAAGAATATCTTTTCATTTGTGGAACAATGTATAATACTTTAGAATTCTTACAAAACCTTAGTTAAATTTTGAAAATTTATGTTATAATATGTTTAAAATTTACAGAAAATACACGTAAAAATATTGTTGGCATATGAAAGCACTTAAAAGTCCCGACACGTCGCCTTGCTTCTGAATACTTCTGTGTTCTGTGTCAGAGAACCAGGGTCTAGTTGTAGTGACTTGTCTCTGGCACGAACATTCCCTTGCGGTCATGGTCGAGTTGTACCGACCTCTGTCCAATCAAGCCTTCATTGTGTGTCAGCACGACCTCTCCGGAATATAAATACACCACTCACTGAATGTAAATATGTGACGTCATTCGCTACCGACCCGTACAAAATATACAATTTATACACTACATATTAAACCTTTGGTCTCGGTTTTGTAATAAAAGAATTAATTGCATTTTTTAACCTTCATTCGTGGATGAAGTAATTTGTCATCAACTTCCATCCAGGTGGACATTTTTTACAATTTAACCTTGCCGTTGCAAGGTGCTTGTAAAAATAATTTTGTTGCAGTACACAGGAGAAGACTGGGAATTTTATCTAATCTACAAGGAATGTAAAGCACAACTTACGAGCCTTTACCATAAATTTGCATAGTATGAGGTTGAGCAGTCACTTGTAAAAACCGCGCATACATCAATCGTTCGGAACAAATTTATAAACTCCCCAATAATCAAATGATGCATACATTAATGAACTCAGGCGATGGTTCCAACAACAGTCATCTCCCACACATAAGTGAATAAAGTTGAACATTTTTTCCTGTTGCACAGGGTACCAAAGGTAACGTAATTTAATTTGCAGTGTAGCAATAAAGGGATGATTTACCGCGGAAAATATTTTGTCAAATACAGTTCTATGTAATTCATACGTGTATGATGTTCTTTTCTTGTCACTATTCTTCTATTTCCATATAACTGAGCCTGTAACTACAGACCAGCGAGTTTCGCGTTTTACTATTTGGGACAGGATAGAATTTACTGGCCTATACACATCTGTACAGTCTCTGTGACGTTGTTTGTTCGGGACCTTCGTACCTTTGTTACCCGCATTACAGGATAGTATTGACCTCGTATCATTGGTTGATAAAGTTCTTCAGGCGTACCACACATACTACCGGCCAACAACAGCAGTCAAATGAGCTCGAAGTAACTTCGATTTCTGTCTGCAGTAAGATAATAACGCAATATTTACAGCTGCCTACTTATAACAATCCTACACTGAAACTGAACATAAATAATCAGTAGAGACCTGAAAAATTCGCGTTTTCTTCCGGCCCCGAGCCAGCAACTGTAAGTTCGTGCCAGTTTCGCAGTTGTCCCGTGACTTACTTGACACATCCTCTGAGTGACTTAGCCAATAGTACAGAAGCAACTACATATCACTGCGTCATAGAGCAGCCAGTGAGCAGATAATGTCTGCTTTAATACACACGTGTACTTGGAGGCTAGCCTACATGGCAGTGGACCCGCGCAGTTCCTGTCGCTAGTAATCTGCGTGTGGACTGCTTACTGGGCGTTTATTAACTTCTATATAGTCGCCTGAGCGCTCACTAGAACGTGTCAAATAAGTAAAAGCCAATTGAAAAGCGACAAGAACTTACCGTTGTTTGATCTCTTGCTTGTGCCATGAAGAAAATTCGAATCTTTCATGTTTTAACATATAAAACTTTCTGTTGGGTACAAAAACTTTTTATTATGAAACAAATTTCTTCTTTTTAAAAGCTCTTGTTTACATGTTGTAATGTATTGATACTCATATAATTATTTTGTAAACTTCTGTGTTCATTCATTCCTATGAATAAGTAGTTTGTGTATGCACCAAAAGGCTTTATATAAATTTGATACTTGTAAAATTTGTATAAACAGTAATTTATTTATTCGTACATTACCAAGAACTTTGAAATAAAACAGATCATTAGATTTCCATTATTTCCAAACATGTTCGTTACCAAATATTGTATTTCTCATTGTAAAATCACGAAGTTTGCTAACGTTTAAATACATAAAATGTTGACTTTTATAACATGTTTGTTACCAAATATTGTATTTATTATTGTCAAATTACGAAGTTAATGAATGCTTACATACAGAAAATGTTGATATTTACATTCAACAGTTTTTAAACTCCGTAAATATTATTCATTGCGTGAGACACACGTTTGTATAAAAAGTGAATTGTAAATAATTATAACGTAGTAACTTATTGACGTATTAAGTCATCTGAAGTTGGACGCGTAATAGTCATGCAGTATGGGACAGTTTTACACGTTTCTGTGTAGTATAATATCTTCATTTCGTGGCACACTTTTTATTAAGGAAATGTACTAAAAAATTTATAATTTGTTGCTTTATATTAGCTGAGATTAAAATCTAACAGAATTACTTTAAATATCCATGACACAAGTTTTGCTTTGTTCCTTCCTAGCAAGAGGTCCGGGGCTGCTGGCTGCGGTCAGCCCAGAGGGTCGGCCGTCGAGTGCTGACGTCACGAGCTCATGCAGAGGCTTCCTTCCTTGTATAGAAGGTTTGGCCAGGTACATAGGTCAAGATGTGAAGAGGGGTAGACAAAACTAATTAGCTATTCAGTAGCAATGCAGTTAGATATATCTCAGAATATTTAGGATGTATATAAACATTAACGATATCACTGAGTCAATGTCACACAGGTGTGCGGCCATATTGTTTGTTCAGGGAGACAACATGACATACGAGAGGTCAGTTGTGTAGTGTCCGTGTTTGTTATTTGTGTTGTCATACTGACGTCATGTCATGCCTCTTGTCAATAACCAGCACTTGCCTCTGTATCTAATGATACGTCGTATTCTACTTTACATCAGAATGAAATAAAAACGTAGGTTTGATATTTTGTCTTAACTTAGCATAACAAACGTCCGAACTTATGATTACTCTCGACCGATATTCTGATGATTTTGACGTGAATAATATTTTGAAGTTGCTTTGTGAACATAAGTAAAGCTACTCCCGCCTGAGAAACGTCTGTTATTAAATAGAGTTTACCTTATGAGCAAGTATAAAATAATTTGTTTCCTTCCAGTTTAACGTTTCCTCTAACATACTGTCCGCGTGCCAGTTCTGAGTGCCTGGAGGGTAAATGTGTTTTTCGCCCGTAAATATATAAATAAGACAACGAGGTCAAATAGCATGCTACGCACGTGCTAGACGTAGTAACGTTGTAAGTTAGGACGTGTTTGATACTGTGTTACTGTAGCGTACATGAAGTTTACGAAGAAAACTGCATACACACCAGGGACTCAGAGCTGGCGCCCGGACTGAAGTTTTTGAACTCTCTAACAAGACAAATTAATAAAAATCCAGAAACAATTTTAGAGTTTATGTTATAAGAATGAGGTGTTTCACGCATGCAAATAATAATTATTATACACACATACATAAACTGATGTTTCCTAGTAATTGATAGGTGCGTCATCACTCAATGTCCTGGGCGTAGAAAGTTGCCGTGCCTCCTTCACATACCTCGCTTCGCAAACGAAGAAGAAAGTGGCGCGACTAGCGATTGATTTTCTTCTCCGCCGTTCCTCACGCCTCGTTTACTCCAGGCAGCGGCACAAGATAAAGGGGCGCCTTCGAGGAAAAATAAGAAGAACTTGTGCATTCTGCAGAGTTTTCGGCTCGAACCGCTCGACATGAGGAGGAGAGGAAGGACTGTGTGAGAAGAGAGGTGGGGCGACAAACGAGGTTCAGCTGCAGCAAACATCTCCTCGAGGAATGCCGGTTGTTAGAGGCAATCAGCCCGTATCTGGCACACGTCATCATCTCACTGTCAGCATCCTGTGTAGGCTCCCACCACGCTGGTTAGTATGCTGTTTGTAAGTATTCTTAATGAGAGTATCTTGATAGAAAGTATCCTGATGGAAGGTATACTGATAGAAAGTATCCTGATGGAAGGTATCCTGATTGAAGGTATCCTGATGGAAGGTATCCTGATAGAAAGTATCCTGATGGAAGGTATCCTGATAGAAAGTATCCTGATGGAAGGTATCCTGATAGAAAGTATCCTGATGGAAGGTATCCTGATGGAAAGTATCCTGATAGAAAGTATCCTGATGGAAGGTATCCTGATAGAAAGTATCCTGATGGAAGGTATCCTGATAGAAAGTATTCTGATGGAAGGTATCCTGATGGAAAGTATCCTGATAGAAAGTATCCTGATGGAAGGTATCCTGATAGAAAGTATCCTGATGGAAGGTATCCTGATGGAAAGTATCCTGATAGAAAGTATCCTGATGGAAGGTATCCTGATAGAAAGTATCCTGATGGAAGGTATCCTGATAGAAAGTATCCTGATGGAAGGTATCCTGATGGAAAGTATCCTGATAGAAAGTATCCTGATGGAAGGTATCCTGATAGAAAGTATCCTGATGGAAGGTATCCTGATAGAAAGTATCCTGGTGGAAGTTATCCTGAAAGAAGGAAAACAGGTGGTTAGTTTCCTCAATAGTATCCTGATTCGTATATTGAATAGAATCCTGACATATAATATTCTAAATGGTATCCTGAATGGCACCCTGAAATAGTATCCTGAAATAATTTGCGAGTTGTACACGAAGTTTGCGAATGGTTCGCCAAAGTTCGCGAGCTGTTCGCCATGTTTGCGACCGCTTCGGCAGAGACAACAGCATCTTCGCTAGTGACTGCAAGCACTTCTGCTATGGTGACAAGCTAATCGATGGTCTGTTTTAGCACTTTGGTTGCATCTTGAGGTTTCCTATACTTGATCGCATCATCTGAATTTGTGCCATGGAACCATAGGAGTCGCTTCTGCAAGGACGGCTTTGTGTTCGAGGTTGCATTGCAATGGAGCGAAGCTTATGAGTGTACTAAAGATATGTTTATTGATTTGAATAAAACATATTGTAATAGCGAACATTGCAGGGTGGTTGTAGCTCAGAAAACTGTACATATTTGCAATGGATCCTTTGTTTTCACCATGTAGATTATATAAAAATTATATGACATTTTTTTGTAAAAAAATTGTGCCATTTTATTTACCTCGAGAGTTTTATGAGAGCATAAATATTACAACTTTAACAAATGTGTTTAAATAAAATTATATAAAATCATAACATTCTGAATATGATTTATCTTAGACGAACAAGAAAGTAGAGAGTATATTGTAAATTATATTGTATGAATATGTCATACCGGATCCAGTATGGATCCGGGCCTTGGATAAAAGATTTGTTAATATTTAGCATAGCTGTAAGAGTTCCAATATATATAGT
>PNEQ01122525.1:8228-25003 GCA_003012365.1 Medauroidea extradentata
AGGTATCGTGTCTGGTATCATTTTAACCTGTGGAATGTCACAGACTCGAATATGCTAGTAACATTAAGATAATTTTATGTATAATGATTTTAGTTTTTAAGAGTGATAATTGCCCGCCGGTCTGGCGACAATAGAGCAGATGATGCGTGAGCCTTACCACATGCTGTGCGAGAAGGGGGGCGCCCTACCTCCCCCTGTCACCTTGCCATACAATCCTCTCTCTTTCTCTCTCGCCAACACATTTTTACTCCTTTTCCCCTCCCCAACAGACCCCGTGTAACGTACGTAATTTGAACTAGAATTATATTAATTAAAGATAGCAAGTAGTAATTAGGCTAAGTGTTTTATTTGTAATTGCTGTGAGAATGTGCCCATGTTTAATTTGATTTTAAATAAATACGGAGCTTCTACAAGGGACACACGCAATTTTCGGGCCAGGTCTTCGCTCTGATTGGTCGGGGGAACCTACCCGCCCCCATGAGTCCGGTGGGGCGGGAAGGGGACGCCGCCCAGGAGAGCAAAGATGCGAACCGCGAGGCACTGAGAATGAAGTCTTAAGACGAGCCGGGTGTGTGTGGACTCGGGAGGACAGGTGTCGGGATCTTCGTCGTCGGGTTTGTAAGGACGGTGGACAGCGAGCTCGGGTCTCTACTGTGGTATCAAACCTGTTATATTCGCTACACAACATGCACTATTACCAGCCATTCAAACATTTAAATTAAAGGATAAATCTCAAATCTACTTTCTTTATAACGTTGAGTTTATTATTATAAATTACTAACAATTAATCATTATAATATTTGGTAATATATAAGAATGCATTTCTTCATAACGCTAATTGTGTAATAAAACTCTGTTAATTTAATAATTCGTTACGAAATAAATGCGACCAAAGAATACTGTATACGTAACGAGTTTAAATTTCTCACCAACATGTTCAAGCCATCAGCCTCCATGGTAACTTGTTCCTGTAGATAGTCTCTAATGACGAAGGATAGGCTGTGTCACGTAATATTGTTACCAGCCTCCCACAGGTTGTAGTAGAGGTAAACTTCGCTATTACAACTGGCATAGTCCCCATGATATGTCAACAAATACATACATCTTGTTGTTCAGATTTTTCTTACACAAACAGAAAGACAGCCCATAATTTCATAACGACGGGTAAGGTATTACAGCATGTATTTTCCCAGGTGTCCGATCCCTCCTAACATTATTCACCGTATGAGTAGTTCTTGATAGGTTTAAATAAATACATACAAAACGGTGTGTTTTTGATAGGAGACGTAGTCACCTCAATAATTTCTTTTCAAAAACAATACAGACATTTTCGTCTAGATTTTTTTTTGTCAAGAATAACATGCCGGAAATCATCGGTGTTGTCAATCAGGAAACTTTGTGGAATATATTTTGCAATTACTGACAACTTACATTTTAATAAGTACCAAAACCTTTCACTTTATTTACTAAGAAGTAATACCCATCACTTTCTCAGTAAAAATTTACTCCTAATACTTTACATGAGTACACAGAAATATTACACTCCAATACTTCAGCATATACACACATACACATATCTACATACATAAAACATACACATAAAAAGGAATATATATAATGTTTCTTAAATAGGGGGACAAACTCCGCATGCGTATCCCTCACGAAAAAGTATGAAGAAAATATGATTCGCACTTTTCACCTTAACGCAGGGAGTAATGGGCCTCTAAACATCGAATTTTAAAACAGTCTTTTACCAAAATATCGGAATCTAATTGACATAAACATACAATATTTTCAGCATTGCTAAATGCTATTGGGATATGCAAACCAATAGAAAGTTCTCGTTGATATCTCCCACCCTTATGAAAATAGCAGGGGTAGCTACCCTCTAATTGCATACAGCTTTTTACCGTCAGGACTTTCGAACATATGAAGACGGTTTATTGAGAAATGGTACCTATCTAACAAAAAATATCCTCTTGTTTGTAACAGTTTAGGACTCGTTGTTTTCTTTCAAATCACAAGAGAAGCTATAGCGATAGAGTTCCAGAAACAAATGATTAATTATAGTATCGTAAGTTAGAAACACGTAGGTATAACGTCGAATGTGAACCATCGAGAATTCAACAAACACAACAAAACACGTACACATGAACACACTATTTCCTATGCTGTATGCTGTGTATCTTAGGTGCAAAACACAGGACGTAGGAGCATTCTTAAATGACGATGTGCATAAATAAAGGTGGGTTTGGATGGAAACCAATTACATGAAAAGGGATAGGTACAACCTCCACTGAAACCTCAAAAACGCAATTATCCAAACGTTGTGTTTTATTCCACAAAATGTAATCTACTGTACAAGTTTACCAGAATGCTATCTTGTGTTTCACTGTACACGACACTGTATTCGAGAAAGGGAAATTAATGTGTTTTTGTTTAAAAATGTTCCAATTCTGTAGATACCAGCAAGTATCAGTTAGTATCAACGAGTATTAATTGTGGTGTGAAAACTTAAGGCATTAATTTTTGTTTGTCACGTATGGCACAATCCGATCCACAAAGAAAATCGTAACAAAATAATGCACATTTTTGTTTTTAAATGTATGAATAAGGTGTTGCCGTCATTTTGCATAATACGTATTATTCATATGATTTGTGTAATGAACCCAGGTATTGTGTAATGTGAAGCTCTGATTGGTACTTTATTTTGGACAGTTAAGAGTTGCAAACCTACGTTGCTAAATGTACCGCTAGTCCCTCAGCATTGACGTATGTGGCAATTGATAAGAAGCACATAAAAATGACCGTACAAGACTCCTTTCTTCTTGCCCTGCCCTCACGTGGGTAGCTCGAAGAGGTTAGCGCCTAATGAAAGACATTCCATCAATAAGGTTACATGTTTCTTCTATGGCCATTCTGTGATACATGGCACAATCACTAATGTTTGATACAGTGCTGCTAAGTTATGTAGGCGAATATTACATGAAATATCCAAAATGACCACCACGTGCAACTGCCTACACATACACGAACACTTCTAATCATGGATCTGCGAACACGTCCAATAGTCCAATAGCATTAAGCTGTGCTGAAAATATTACATTTTTGTGTCAATAACTTTCCTATATTTTTGGAAAATACTGTATTAAAATTCGATGTTCAGAGGTCCATTATTCCCTTAATAGGCCTATTGCATTTAGGTGAAGAGAGCAAAGCATTTTTTCGGCATGGTTTTTCGTGAGGAACACGCATGTGAAGTTTGTCCCCCTATTTAAGAAACATCCTGTATAGAGGTAGATAGGTAGGCAAGTGTTTAAACCTAAGATGACGTAAAACTTCTCACGAAGAAAAAACATTTTTTTGTATAATAACAAAAAAGTTAGGGCAGTTACTGAAAATGTATCTTTATAAAAGTATGAAAGCATTACAGTATACGATTTACGTGAACTATTTTCATTTAGAAACGTTACGAATGATTTTTATTTTAATATTATAATATCTGGAGTATGACGTGTATATAGTTCATTTAATGAGATTTCTTGTGCGTAATGGAATATAAAGCAGTAAGCTTAGTCTCTATTATCATATTTCCAAATATATCTGAATAAAATCGTGAACAAGGAAGATATATTCAGTATGATGTGTGGTACAGGTTCTAATCTAACTTACAAGCACACAGACTCTATGCTTGCATCAAGAACTCAGATAGTCTATATTTAACTACCACAATGTATGAACGATACTTACGAATTCTCCAGCACAACGTTAGGCACCCACAGATTCGAGCTGTCTGTGTACAAGTAGGGTATATTGTCGTGTTGACTTCGATTCCATTTCAGATACATGTCCTTCCATTTCTGTATAACATAACACATTATTACCTCATGTTTCTATGCTCTTCCATGTTTTATACACTATACCCGCCGTACGGTAACTTCATAATTTCTGGCTTGTATGTTTCCACACCAACTATGTATCCTTCCGCCAAGCATCAACAATGACATTACCAGACTGACTGCACTGCAAGCCGACGTACATTGTTCATTCGCCGTCATGAACTACGTCAACTCTATATTGTCATATATGCTAAATGTAAATACACATTTCATTTCCTGAAAATGAACACATTACGTACGTATTACTTTCAAAGACTTTCAATATATTACCGCTGTTCATAGTATTGTGATGTATGAATCGTCACGAGTTAATGTATGATGTTTCAGCTCCTAGCTGTGTTTACAGTAGGATAGTGCTACTGATTGGTTATACGCTAATAATTGGAATAATTCTAATTTATTATTTTCATACGCCGGCGTAAATGTACATATAAATGTTTGTATCTAGAATAGTAAGCTTTATTTAATAATTGTATGTAGTTGTTTAGTTTGGACGGGTGACGCTCGGGTGCGCCACAACTAGTGGCTGGGTTGCTGGCGATGTGTGCGCGGTAAGTAGTTCGCTGAGATCCGTCAACTGGACTGGTCGGAGGGAACTGCGAGGCAAAGAGTGT
The DNA here is from genome assembly GCA_003012365.1 of Medauroidea extradentata. Classification (NCBI taxonomy): domain Eukaryota; kingdom Metazoa; phylum Arthropoda; class Insecta; order Phasmatodea; family Phasmatidae; genus Medauroidea; species Medauroidea extradentata. The sequence goes on from PNEQ01122525.1 coordinate 12,742, forward strand.
CTCGTCTCTACCCACCTGACATATGGTGTGGGCTCTGAGTATTTGTGGATTTCCTACAATAGTAATTGAGACATTCTCAGCTGTTGTAGAGAATGTTACGTCAGTGACAGCTTACTTTCTCGCAAGCAGAATTTCGTTCTCTGGCGAAACCGCTCCTCGTCGTTCTGCACGTCCAATTCTACTGCAGGGGCGCCCCTCAGCGACGCCGGATAAGATGTTGGATATGAATTCTTCGTGAAAGAAGCCTCTACGTGATAAAGGTAGGGTGTCGACCAGTGTTTGTGCCCTACTGGACGTGTGCGTAATTACTCTCAGTTTAAAGTGGAAATATTTGTCTGGCGAAGTAACTTTACAAACCCAAGGTTAGCCGTCTGTGAGTCACTTGAAAGTCACCCCGTCACTGAACATTAACTGTGTTAGTTGCTATATTAAATGTAAGCACTTGTATCTCAAAACAATTGTAATAAGTAAGTTGAGTAATTGTTAATACGCAATGCCAGTTACCTTACTTGTCCGCAGATCTCAACGTTACATATTTGGACTGTAGAGAAATAATTTGGGTTGGGATGACTTGTTTATCTCACATTTAATATAATTATTACGAACAATTTTCATACTCTCGGACGCGTAACAGCAAAAATTAAATTAAATTATTTATGTCACCGTACTGCTGTTTCATTCGCTTACATAGTTGTATTGTAATAATAGAGGTATTCGTAGTAATTATTTTCAACAGTTCAATTCTAAAAGTATTAACTCACCGTACGACGGGTATATTCGCTATGACTATAGAATAGGTGAACATTAAACAGTATGTCGGACATAAATAACTATAAGCAGAGATGAGACTGTTGTCAGCTACAGAAGGATATGTTAGTTATTGACAAGGGACTATGTCAGCTGTTCTCTAGTAAGATGTATGATCTCTCTGAACTGACAACACTGTAGTACTGACACCTGCTTGTTGTGAACTAAATATTACCATCAATGATATAAAATTCCAGATGTACTCAGTCAGGGGAGCTAGCTGGCCACGAGAATCTCCTGCCCAGCATGTTGTTCACTAACCCAGCTTCCCCTGCACGAACATTATCATACAGTGAACTGTACGACATAACAACGACATTAGCATAAGGCATATCATACATCTCAACTGGTTTCGTCTGTGTTCCTAATTAATTTTGACGTAAGTTAAGTATTTTGTTCAGCATTTGACATGATGTATGTATCATCGCCGGAATGAAAGGGCGGGAGAAACGAAAGACCCGAAGAAAAACAGCTGACTATCAGCATCGTACGACACGCTTTCCAATGCTAAAATGCGGGGTCTGACCCTGCTGGGATTCGAACCCGGATCGCCTTGGTGCGAGGCGAGTGTTCTAGGCACTGCACTAACGGAGTTCACAATTGAGACACGTGTATTATCTGTGGACAGAACCTTGCAAGGTAAACTAAACATTATTTTAAAATAAATGTTGGTAGTATGTTATGGAATAAAAAAATATATACCACATGAGTGTAAGCTATTTCTCCCTAACTTATGCAACTTGTAACATAACTGCGCTCTACAGAGAAGCTGGCACATTTGACGGTTATATTTCACGAACATAGGTACTGCGTACTTCAAAAACAAAATGTTTAATGGAATGTTTTACATGCTTTTAAAAAATTAACGATATTTAAAAGCCTTCAGTAGTGTAGTAGTTAGCCGATCTCCGTAGCGCAGTACTGGATGTACATTTGTGTGTGTTCAGAAAGATCACAGTTGAATTAATTGTCGGAACGCAACATAGGTTGCTTTAACTATCTTTGTCATAAAATAGAAGAATGTTTGGCAGGATGGTAGTTGAGTCTTGCCTGTGTGTCAAACTATCTTATTTAAAATTTTTTAAAAATGTGAAAAAGAAAGCAGTGGTTAGAGCACAATTTAGTGTAGTTCGATTCCAACTCGTGTCCAAAATTTTCACACCATGAATTAGGTTATGTGTAGTACGTACAATAAGAACAAAGGCTTATTTAAATGTGTCTAGATGCTCTTAAATTAAATGTTGTGAAATTTTTATTACATTTGAAAGATAATTTTCATGCTATTATTTGGGAATATTTCCCTTCATTACTTGTGCGTACTTACTGCACATTATTTAATTTGCTACTCATATATGTAAGGAAAATATTTATAGTTCGATTTGTTTCCACTGTAGACTCACTCCATTGCAGTCAGTTAGTCATCAAGAAGATGATAACACGTATCAGTTCTCAAAAACGGTTAGGGAATGTTATTTTACTGAGTGACGACGAGATCACCTTGACCTATCGGTGAAAGTTATTGTGTAATTGTGCTTAATTTATTATTACAATTATTACTATTAATTCATTTTGGTACAAGTTTATTTCCAAGCACGTTATACATTTTCAGAGGCTACCTTCAAATGTATAAAAAATTTTTTTTATTTTTAATTGACCACTTCTAATGTAACAATGAATGTCGCATATTAAAAGTCTGGCAATTATGTTTCTTTATATTCTCTTTAATTCTGCTTATTTTATAACAACGTACACTATATGTTAATTTTAAAAAATAGAAATTTAATTCCCTTTATTTTTGCCAGCATTATTACTTGATTAAATATTATATTAAACGTTGATTTCAAACATGTATGCACAATTAAGAACAAAGTACAAGAAGTTTATATGTATGTATTTGTTTATTTATTTTTTAGGAATAGTAATGCAAATGTAAAAATGAAACATACCCACACTCCTTGGGCGTATATATCTGCGACATGGGCATGACTGCTTTCCAACTGCAAGTAAGAAACACTAGTTAGCTACATTATTGTTTCACAGATAATTACCACTTGTTGCTAGTGAATGTTTTTATATTAAAGCACGTAAACAATCACAAGTAAGACTTAAAAATAACGTTGGAAAAAATCATCACAGTTATTACATCACCCAAACTTCTAGCTTAGTTTATCTGAACAGTGGAACCAACGTACATTCTGCCTGCGCGTGTTGGACCTGAGGCTCGTGTATATAGCATCTGCGTGAAGCCGCATGGGTAACTAATGGCGTTTAACTAGTGCTTGGAATAGCTTCTCCCGACTGTGTATCACGGACGTAGTGCTTCATATAACTCTAGTCTATACTTGTCTCTAACTGCTGACATGTTCATGTCTAGTCTGGGAGTCTAGCCTGGGACCTCACGGTGCGATGTCCAGGCCACGGTCACTGAGCCTGATCAAACTGCGAATAAATTAATCATTATACTAGATATTTAGCTATGACTACGGACCTGAAATATTTGCGTTTTCTTTCAGGCACAAACTAGAATTAAAACAGCTGTTAGTTCGTATATTGTTCACAGATTGTCGCGAGGATTGTCTGACACTTCCCAGGAGGTGTTCAACCAATAATAAAGAGGCAGTTAAATACTGCCCACTCATGTGGTATCACTATGTTAGCTAGCAACTAATGAACAGCTACTGTCTGAGTACACAAATATCCATGTAGGTTACTGTGCAGATCTGTGAAGCAGCGAACTTGTCCTATATCTGGCTATTATATACTGCAGCCACACAATTGTTTCATCACTTTGAATTTTGTGTAAACATATAATTACGAGTGCACTCTTTGGACCTGGAAGATCACTCTCAGCTCCTGGAAGAGCACTCTGGACCTGGAAGAGCTCGGGCAGTAAGGCTGTCTGTCGCTTGCTCGCTACTTGCCTCTACAACGCCTTCAAGCACAAGGAGCCTTACTGTAGTCTGTCTTCTCTTCGTGTACTACTGTTAATGAAGAAGACCTGTCGGCAAGTAATATAGTTGTGACGGAGCCTCAGGCGATGCTGTTATGCCTTCATCGATGTTACAGACCGCCGTATGGAACAACTTATAATACATCTTAGCGTGGTATTATGATATCAATAAAAACATAACAAGGTGTTCCGGAATAGTTTTTCCACGTTTTTCCCTACAACTTAAGACAAAAACACCGGGCCACCATTCCCTAGCTCATTACGCTTGTTTGCCCTCCTCAATGCTTCAAAGTTTTACCTAGCACCACGAAAGCAACGTGTCAGTCCCTCCAAGTGATGTAGAGAATAATCCCTGTGTCAGACACTAACTCCTCGTAAATCATCCTGCATAATACATACGGCTGATTTAGCACAATGGAAACACTGCAGGAGGGGATTTTTGGGAGGATGAGTACCAGCAAAGGTCACATGAAATTACGTGCGTAAGAGGCATGGTATCTATGCTTGAGAGAGTTAATTCTTTCTGCACCCGAATGGCCTCACAAACAGGTTGCATTTGTTATTGTAATGTCTGCATGCTCGAAGATGGGCCTTACATACACGACACCTTTGAACTGTTTACACCAGGTTGACAAACACTCGCCGTAGTTAAAAAAAAAAAAAAAAAAAAAAAAAAAAAAAAAAAAAAAAAAAAAAAAAAAAAAAAAAAAAAAAAAAAAAAAAAAAAAAAAAAAAAAAAAAAAAAAAAAAAAAAAAAAAAAAAAAAAAAAAAACGTTACTGTCCTTGGCGAGCAACCCATGTCTGTTTGGACGTGTGGCCCTTCCCGTAGTCTCTCAGGAGCACCGCCTGCAATATTTCCCCAAGCCTTAAACTATCATATACAGGGTGTTATTTTACATGCACAGTGTGGCGACACAACACGGAGAAAGTAGTCCCCTTGCGGTCCATGTCCAGGTATTATTTCATGTATGTTACGTCGAGTAAACGTAGACTCGTGCTTGAACTGCTCGGGATTTGAACCTGCACCCATAATATGCAGGTCAGAACAGTAGTAGTAAGATAAGTAAGGTATCTGTGGAGCGTAAGAGGTATCTTACTCTGTGCTATGTTGCCCCATTGTGCACGTTCAATGTCATCGTACAAAACTCATGGGTGGATTCGCGGGGGAAGCAGGGGCCGGCCCCCTTTCTTGACCTTTGATGTAGAGTTTATCCTCAAATTAATTAAAAATTTAAAGAGGAAGATTCAATTTTTTGTTTAAGAAATGCCTTAAATAGCACCTCTTTGCACCTTAAAAACTAAAATTTTCCAGGGGACGATCCCCGGACACCTATTTCTTTGACTGGCTCGGGGAGTGGGTATATCTACGTTTTAAGGAATCCCTCCCTTCCAAAGCATAGAGCAGGATGCACCCCTGCACGCACACACATCAAAACAAACACATACCCATACAGTGTATATATATATATATATATATATATATATATATATATATATATGAAAGCAGCCCAGGTGTGGCATGGAGCAACTTGTGTATATCACATTAGATGATATGTTTGACGCGACTATGATAGGGTGTATGTACACTCACCACATCTATGCTCTGCAGATAGAGATGAAACGTAACATTGGTTGGTACACTGTGATTCTTGGCTGGTCTTACAAGTCTGTCGTAGTTACAGAACAATTCCTTCCTCAGCCTCGTGGTTGGCAGCTCTGGATGTTTGCTAGTGTCACATGTTTGTCCGTCATTTCCTGCGAACAATACATACTCCTTACATACATCTCTAGCAGCAATCTCTGACTTCAGTAGTCACGTCCCCTGCTGTAAACAGCCACTCAATTATTCTCGTATGTTCAATATACTAGAGCTGACAGTGAAGATGGCACTGACATTATATTGTAATCTACAAAAAGGTTTTGTCGAAGCTCTTTCATACCACACATTGGTGGTTCCAAAAGAAACAATACATTTCAACGAACACACTGATGTCTTATTTATCTTAGATGTTATAATAAATGCCCCTCCCCTTGTATAAGAAAGAATAGTAACATGGACGTCTGCAGGGAGGGAGGGTGGCAAGGGAGGGCATTTGCCTTCCTCCTTAGGTTTTTTATTTGTTCTTAGAGACTTAAAGATGATGTGTAGCTGTAGTTACTAAAACATTTAAATTTTGATTCTTATTAGTGCAAAGGAAATTACAGGCCTTTTGATCTTTGAAAGAACTGTGCAATGGGGGTGCATGACTGGATTTGTTTGTATGGACATACTCCATTGCGAAATAAATGACCGTCACAAGAAAACTAAAAGTAAAAATAAAACAAGAAAATATAAATAAGCAGAGTATGATTTAGTCATCAGGATACATACACAACTTGAAATTCCAAAACTGGAATCTGGTCAGATAAAACAAGGAAACAAACAGAAAAAACCTAGGTTGACATGCGACACAACGATGAGACGAAACAAAAACACAAACAGAATTTACTTTTAGTTTTCTTGTGACGGTCATTTATTTCGCAATGGAGTATGTCCATACAAACAAATCCAGTACAGGCCTTTTGTTTAACAACAATTTTTACTAATTTTCATGCCTCCCACCCCCTTCCCCCTTTTCTAGACTAAACCCTGTTGACGCTCGTGCATAGTAGCTTATGTTTCCTTAAACTGGGAGGTAAAACACTGGAGGAGAAGTAACACAGAGTATGTACATACAAGGCCCAACAAGGACCAATGCCAGGCAACTTGTGAACAAAGTATGGCCAGTCAGCGGTGTTGAAGGAGACGTATCCAGGACATCAATGTTCCAATGTTCGACGCTACACTTGTGAGATTTTTTGTGGTCTTTTTTAAGCATGAGAATCTCGCAGCAGGATATTTTAAAATATATAGGCGTGTACAATACGCCTTTATATTTAATATTACTGTATAAAATGATAAGGGTGATAATGTGACCAGTGAATGTCTGATAGAGGCTAGTTGTAGGCGAGAAGACAGTTGAGTGACTTGTGCATAGAGGCTAGTGTAAGGCATGATAAACGTACCTCGTGGTCCTTACAGCCCCCGCACTTCTAGGCCTGGAACACGCTACATATGTTCACACAGGCAACCAAGTGAAGCTACGTCCTACGAGAAGCAAGCAAGTAGAGGAGATGTGATGCCACTATGGTCCTTATACTACTCTTACGTGCCGGACTATGCCGCTGGTCGGCGGGTTTTCTCGGGGATGTCCCAGCGATGCTCCGTACTCACATGTCACTCCTCACCAGAGCTAAAGACCTCCATGTTGAGCGCTGACCAACATCTCTCTCAATAGTTCATGACTCTGAGACGAAGCTCCAGTTCCTTATAAGTGATAGTAGATATCTCGCATACTTTTATTTGATGTAGGCAATAAACATGTAAGCAATACGGGCGAGGTTTGTGTGTACGTCAAGTGTAATACCGTCTCTATACGCACACAAATAAATTGTCGCGCAGTGTTTTCGCCGTCCTTTTTATCTAAGGAACTTTTAACGGCGATTATAATAAATGTACTTGTTGTAAATATGTGGTAAAGTCAAACGAATGACTATATATTTTACTTATCAGGTTGATAAAATTTTACCAGGTTTTTGTTAACTCGCTTTGTTGGCTGTCTGCCTGTTAGGTTGGTACAAACTTTGATTTTTAAAGTCGATTGCAAAATTTCTCACAGACAAGTTTAAAAGCAGAAAATTATTATTTAAATAAAAAAAAAAAAGTAATATACCACGATTTTAAAAGCGACTAAAACGTACGAAGTAATTTCTCCTATGAAAATGTTTGCAAAATTTAATACGGAAAACTAGGGGAGCATGGTATAACCAATGAATAGCTATTCTTAGTCACTAAATATTTTACTGCGCTGCAAATTATATGAAATATTGTGTTAGTTTTCTCAGCACCTTCTTCTCTTTACACTCCTTACATGCGCTATTAGTTTCCTATTTAAATATCGCAAGTATTTTCAGAGCAGAAATTACTTTTAACACTTCAGTCCGTTTAAAATAAAACGTGGTAGCCCTATTTTTAAATTTATTTTCTAGATATAACAGTACGGTAATGCCTGATCTTTAAAAACTGTGCAATGGGAGTGCATGACTGGATTTAGTTTCTTGGACATACCACATTGCAAAATGAATGACTGTCAAAGAAAACTAAACAAATAATAGAAAACCATAAAATAGTATGCATACTCTGCATTTTTATGATTTTCTATTATTTTAGTTTTTTTTGACAGTCATTCATTTTGCAGTAGAGTACGTGCAAGAAACTAAATCCAGAAATCCAGTCATGGCAATGCCTGTTATAGCCATTTTATGCTCCTGTGTTTCTAAAAGACGCGCCGTATTCCTAAACATGGAAACATTGATTTAAGTGTGTTGTTTTCTAATAGAAGAAGATATTATAGAACTATGGGAGACTTACCTAGAGAGACATGACTTCCAGCAGCTAGTAGTAATAGTAATATATGTACGAGGTTCATCACGTAGAGTTGACTAGTACACAGGCTGATCATACAGTGCTGTTACGCCCTCCACATACATACATAGAGTGTCTGGTGTACGCCCACACTAGCCTCTCCTGATAACTGATGTCTGCAATCTCTCCCCTGGCCGAGGCACTGTATGGTCTCTACAGTACAGCTGTGCATTATTTTACCATGTCTCTTATCACAAGAGTGGCTTTTAAACATCATTGCAAAGATCTTGTTTTCAAGAATGTCAGACACTCTACAGCTACCAGGTATATTACTCAGCAGAACTTGCAGTTCAGGCGGTATTATAACACTGTATGGATTATATGTAATCTGACCTACACTTGACCACGGACGCTCTATTCTCACATCAACTAAATATCAAAGCTCACCCCTCCAGTTCAACATTACGCTGACGAATAATAATTAGATTATTTAAATTGATATTGCTAACACTGTATTATTACAGCGCTTTGCCATTAAACAAACGTCTTTGAATGTAGCATTACCTGTTGGCTGTGGAACAGCGAGCATATATTTATCACTTTAAAACAACATCTACTCTTTAATTACGACGTAATTGTAAGTAAGATATTATGGATCAACATAGCGAGATAATGTATTTCACTTCAATAGATAGCAATAGCTATACTATCTGGCTCCTAGGCTCAATGACTGATGCTCCTGGCCTCTTAGGTTGGAGGGAAGTCAATGTTTACAACTGTCTCCCCGGGTTCAGTACTGGGTGTTGTGTTGTCACAATATCTCCACACTCAGCAAGACAATGGTGAACCACCGCACTTCCATCCTCGTCTAGACGACCTCAGGTATTTGTATGCGGTCCAATCCAGCCTCTGGGCTGAAAACTCAAAATGAGAGCCGTGAAAATATATGGAAACCAAGTAGTGTTCCCAACAGCAAAGGTATTCCCCAAACTGCAACTTGAACACTTGTGACGTACTGGTTTAATATCATGGGTAAGCACACACACAAAGTTTAGCTACAACTTACTAAACAAAATAATTATCCATACCAACAACATAAATACGACTACAAAAGTTTAAAGACGTCAAAACTAATCATGTATAACACTTCGATCGTTTGACTTGTTTGCTAAAAAATAACAGCAGTAAAATTGTCTTGAATTGTTATACTCTTCCGTGTGACAATGTTATATAATGTTGTCTGTTGTTTTATCCAATAGCGGAACATACGAAGATATGTGACCACAGAACAAGGTAGTCTCGCTTATATTAAGTTACCCCAGGATTACCGTCGCTTCCATCCTCGGCTTTTATTCTCAATACAGCCATCCTAATTTTGGTTGTAACTTTGTTTAAAAACAATTCAAGTGAATGCTGGAGTGATTTCTAACGCGACTGATAACTACAGTTTCCTGTTTACCGAGCCAGCTGTATAGTTAACCGTACTTACATATAATTATAGTGTGTGAAATTATTCCAGAGGAAACACAGAGGGACTGCAGTGCACATGTTTAAGAACCGACGTACCAGAACCTATCTTGTGTAGAAGTTATTTCGCAGGTGTTTGTAATGACCAGAGGCACGAGTATTGCGTGTATTTATTCGAGAGAATGAACTTCAAGAATGTATCCCGCACTGTCACATCTGTGACACGACTACAACTGTTATGACAAACCTTAGACGACTACAAGCCAGTAATACATAGGGAAATAATATTAGAGCGAGTGATTTCTGGAGAAAAGAATTTTGCAGTAACTCGTTTCAGTGTATTTTACACGCACATCTGCAGCTGTGCTTCATTGTTATAGGCAGCGTGTGCGTTGTGCAGAGGCATCACTCATTCGACTCAGCCAATGAGAATAAGGTCACTGCGACATCGCACGTTTGTGATTTGCGGGTTGAAGACAATGAGAGTTAAATACAGCCAATCACTGATATTGAAGCAGGGCTGCAGATGTGCACGTAAGCTACTCAAATAAGTTGGTGCTAAATTATTTTACCAAAAATAACTGTCTTCAGAAATAACACGAGCGACCGTCTTGTATGCGGTTACAAGCCAACGTGGCCTGTGAATGTATAGGAGTTACAATTCTAGGCTGTCAGGATGTACTTATACTGATAACCTACTATTTGTGTCGTACTGTGCTATTGTGCCATTGACATTGCAAACTGAGACAATATCTTTCCACCATTGTCAGAAGTCTCAGCTACACAATGAAATATCAAAACTTCAACTAGAGATTCAGTCAGTGCTTAGCTCTAAGGATTTCAACAATATTTATAATGATATTTCAAATCTAGTCGAGAATATTGCAATAGCGTATGTCCTCAATAGTGCAGTACGTTATTCTGTCCCGTCGCAAGGAATATTCAAAGACACTGCCATTTGTGATATCTGTTATTTTTCTCTTGTGCATTTAAAGAGCAGGTATTGTAGATAGCATTTTATCGCAACAGTGTAATGTAGACACGACTTCCTACAGAGCACGTAAACTAAAGTACCGAGCAATGTTTATGTTTAGATGCAGCATAAATATACGAAGTCTGAGTGCTCATAGAATACTGGAAAGCCTATACTACCCATAGTATCTTGCACCAGACCTGACTGTTCATAGCTTGTATAGTGTTATACTGCAAGTGCATACAACTACATATGACATTGAAGAACTTGTTGATGTGTGCGTGTAACATAAACTGCTACACATTGTAACATGTGCAAGAACGTCAATAATACAGCTGCTATATGTAAGCGGCAGTGTAAGACAAAATACTGCACAGAGTATTTGTACGCACCAAGGCTAAATACCTTAGTTCTAGGATGGAATACTCATATTTGCTTCGACTCTCTTCCCTACACGTCAGTTCACTTAGTTGATAAACGGCATTCTTACATCTGGGCTAGCCGATAAGGGTGACTGAAGCTCGATAGTTAGATGATTTATCAACCCTACGTCCTAGCCACTCAACTCGTGAGCAGTCGCTCAGTGTGACTTCCAGAATATTGTTTCTCGACTACTTTGCTGTAATCTTTCCATTATTTTCCAAGCAAATTTTCACACATAACATATTTTGAATACACAAGATTTAGCCTATATTAATTTCGGGAGAAAAATTACTTTTCAGGAGGAAATCGTGAGACCATAACAGTTTTATTTAAATATTACACATGAACATATGTAACTCACACATACAGATAAGTTTGAATGTTTTACTTCCCCGGCTGTAGATGTTTGCGCCATTTAACGGTCCACGCGGGAAGTCATCTGGAAAACGCACGAGCGTTTCGCAGAAAACATTTGATTAAAAACTAATCAACATTTAATATTTTGCGTGGTAGTTGACAATCACATTGATGCTGTTTTGGGCCAATTAATTAATGCTTTAACGAATACAGTTCAACTAGTGGACTTCGTCACTGACGACGATTTATCGTGTGGTAGTTAGGTGTAGTGTTTATAATCTTAACAGTGTTGTTGACAGTAACACAACACTTCTGGCATGATAGAGTGAAAAATGGATAAAGTCAATAAACAGATGACTGTTAGTAAACTCCATACAACTGATTTTATGTGTGCTTCAAGGTGTTAAGTTTCCAAGTAACCAGGGGTGTTTGATGAAAAATTCAAGTGTAACATACCTGTCTACACTTACCATAACAAAACATTTGTTCTATAGCTACTGAATTCTGGAAACACTAGGATTGCTAATAGTACCTTTTAGTAGTTTTAGTACAACATACAAATATACCCTGAATAAATCTTCATTCCAAATTATATATCAGACAAGTTTTGAGTACAGTAAATAAAATACATTTTAGGATAGAAACAAAGTGCAGAATTTATTAAGTAGGATCAATTAAATGCTGACGAAAATTTCGTAATAACTATCAATGACTTAAACCCATGAATTATACTTGTGAATACTACCACATCCTTACACTGTTGCATATGTATAATTCAAGTAGTGAAAATTACATTAAAAAAAACTTATGGTGCTTTGGCTCTGATATATTCAGATATAA
>PNEQ01122526.1:0-17241 GCA_003012365.1 Medauroidea extradentata
CTGCTGCTTCGTCCTGTCTTTTCCCTAAATTAAGATGAGGCACAGCTGACAATTTCAGTCGTTTTCTTGGAGGAAGTCCTAGAAGTTCATTTTGAAGGTCGCGGTCGTAGTCTTCATCTCCAAAATGTTCCGAGCAAACATGGCACGAGCTCGCGTTCCAGTTTCCATCTCGTCGACAGCTGTGGATCCATTGTTTTCGGCGCGCAGGATCTGACGGGAATGATATATTACTGTCTCTCCTCTACTTTTTTTTTTTTTTAGACTGTTGTTACACGTAGCAACAGTGCATCTCGTTCCAGGCATCTGAAAGTATATAAACATACACTGTGATTATTTAATATATCTTTACATTTCATAAACTTAGATTATAAAGTGAAATCAGTGAATATTCACAGCTTCCAGTGAATTTTTACTGATGGAATTTATTTAGATCGCTTTATTGGGAGTCAGGGGAAAATTATATTGTTGAAATAAATTCACTAAATCGGCTCTTAAGACCTTAGCTGTTAAAGGGCAGTAAAACCACCCACTTCCCTTCCCTAAATTTACTATTTTGACCCGATTTATTTATAAATGGTTTCTATAAATTCACACAGTGAAACTTACTGTAAATAATACTCTATTACACAAGTTTATAAATGGGAATCCATGCCTACTGCATTAAAGTCGTACTGATAAAAAATTACGTAGACAATAATCAGAAAGTAGTTTGTAGATTTATGGATTTTGATTAGACAAAAATAATATCAGCTTTTATACTGTTGGAATGATATCACCGAACTATTTTAACAATAAAATATTAATGACTATTTAAATATGTTGCCGAGTTTGTTCTTCCTCAATGTTTTAGTAGTGATTGTTTATGAAACAACATAATCGGCAGTGCAAGACTTTACAACATACTATGTTTGTTGTATGCATTATTAAACTCTAAATTTAGAACAAGAAAAATTTCCTTACCTTTTCGAGTCTTAAAATAACAGTAGCGCTAGATGTTGAGAACTAAACTACCACAAAATAGGTCGTTGTTGTTAGATCCGTGCACGTGGTCTGCAGGCCGCGCCCGCGCCCGCGCAGGCCGAGAGGTCTAGCTGTGACGTAGTTCTCCCACCCCAACGGAAATCCCCCGCGCGTTGCTAGGGGCAACGGCTAACCTCCCATATACCCACCTTGCCTGATGCCAGGGTAGTGGGCGAATTGTAGCAGGACAAACGGTCTGAGCAAGATACGTGGACGACTGGTTCACGTCAGCATATAGGCGTGTAGTATGTATGTGTGTATGAATGTATATATTGGTGTGTATGTATGATGTGGCGAAGGTGTGGTTTTCAGTTACTTTGCCACCACATACTCACTATCTCTCTATATCTCTCAAGCAAGGTCAGATGCCCGGAAGATAAGGTCGCAGACGGCATTGCACAACGACGTGTATAAGCACAGACGACAGATAAGACCCTTCATGCCCACATGCTATATCACATATTCTCATTTCTAACGACATCCTCTTGTCACTAGCGAAATGACTTACAACTGACGCAGCCAATAGTCAGCTTGTAAATTAATGCGGCCGCTTGGTGGAAGGTGTGTTTGTGTGTGTGAGGCGTCACGTTATTTTCTGGCTGCACACTAGACTGGAAGATCTTGTTTGATTTGTTGTTACCTTCTAATAGCATACAATGTGATGACTTCCAGCGGGGTAACTTCTTGATAAATAATTAAAATTTCCACGGTAAGTTGCCCAATCGCATGTAAAGTAATAAAATTCGTACATGACATTACAAAAGTGCCGGTTTTCAGTGACATCACAAATTGTGTTCTCAAGGATATACACAGGGGTGTGGCCAGGTTGGCGGGGGGGGGGGGAAGTCCCCCCCACCCACCTGTTAGCAAAAAATAAAAAATAAAAAATCATATTAAATAATAATACTTTTTTGACGAGTTCAATAGATATTCAATGTTTCGTAACGAAAAAACTGCTAAACTAGCACTATTTTGCTCCTTGAAAACCAAGTTTTCCCCAAGGTTGACCCTCGGACCCCTCGCATTAGAGGGGTGGTCGGTATTCACTCAGGTTAAACCTCCCCTCTTACACAAATCCTGGCTACGCCACTGGAGATCAATGAAGTCTAGTCTGTTCCAAAACAATAACGTAAACTTCGTATGTCTTTACAAATGGAATTCATCGATATTCATATTGCATGAAACATAACTGGTGCGTAAAAGTTATTAAGGAGAGAAAAATATTTCCTTTAGGCATCTTTGTATCACAAACCTGATGTTAAATTTGTAGCTGGCTGATCAGCAAGAGTTACAAGATAAGATGAAACGCAGTTGCATGATAGCCTGTGCACGTGAGATATCTTGACATAAAAAACACTATGTAGAGTGAAAGCAGTCCAAGAATTAAAATATTAGAACAATTTGAAAAGTCGAATACCTCAGACTGCATTGTTAGTTTACACTCAACATCAACTGTTTATCTTTACTATTATCTGATCTTTGGAAGAACTGTGCAATGGGAGTGAACTCCATTGCGATGTAGATGACTGTCAAAGAAAACTAAAGATAATGGAAAAACATAAATAGAGTATGCTTTAGTCAATAGGGTAAATACACAACACAAAATTCCATAAATGGAATCGGGTCTAGTAGAAACAAGGACAAACCGATAAGAAAACAAAAATAAAAATCGAAAATCAAACGAAAAACCCTAGACAACCCAAGTTTGAGGTCTGCTTTGGCAAAGAGTCAAACAAACAAAAAATGTATAACCCCCAAAATAAAATAAATACGACACACCAATCGAGGCGAAACAAAACCAATATTATATCAGACACGAACAGAAAAACAGCAAACGGCACAACGATGAGACGAAACAAAACACTATATTTTTCCAGGCAGACTGGAATCTGTTTCTGAAACGTCGTTCTACTGTCTCTCTGAAAAACTACTGTGTTTTGGTTCGTCTCATCGTTGTGCCATTTGTTGTTTTTCTGTTAATGTCTGATATCTACAGTGTTTTTGTTCCGTCTCATCGTTGTTTCGCATGTTGTTTTTCTGTTCGTGCCTGATATAATAACTGGATTTGTTTCGCCTCAGTGGTGTGTCGTATTTATTATATTTTGGGTTTATACATTTTTTGTTTGTTTGTCTCTTTGCCAAAGCAGACCTCAAACTTGGGTTGTCTAGGGTTTTTCGTTTGATATTCGATTTTTATTTTTGTTTTCTTATCTGTTTGTCCTTGTTTCTACTTGACCCGATTCCATTTATGGACTAAAGTATACTATGTTTATTTATGTTTCTCCATTATTTTTAGTTTTCTTTGACAGTCTTCTGCTGTATATCGCAATGGAGTATGTCAAAGAAACTAAATCAAGTTATACTATTCACGTAATGAATTACGTCTGTACATTACTAAGCCAAATATAATACACCCTCAAATTCAATATAATGAACAAGATATATGCACAATATAAATTAAATTATAAATGACAAGTAATGAAAACATGGAATTTTGCAACATTCTGTATAGAGTACACCTGAAAGTCAAAACGCAGAAAATTTTGGGCTAAAATATTTTATCTCCTTATGTTAGGTTCCATTCATCCAGTGTGATAAGTACTCCTTTATTTTTCTTGAAGTGTTTAGGACTTTTATTGCTTTTAGTTTGTCAGGAAGTTTGTCGTATAATTTGTACTTGCATTTGTAATTTGTATTTGCAGTCTTGAAATGTGGTGTTTCCCTGTTTTGCTTCCACTGATACGAGGTATGTACTTTTGCTGATTTTTTTTTATTGTAGTTGTGATAAGGTGTCTGGACAGAAGTTCGTCCTCTGTACATGACGTCACAGCGACAAAGTCTGGAAAACACAGTTGCGCTGGGAAATCCCGAATGCATGGCATTACGTCGAATTAGTTCGATGAGCGTGATTCTGTACCTCGGAGGCATAAGACACTATGTCACAAAAATCATATTTTTCAGGAGAGCCCTTTGAAGAGTGTGATTCACTAGTGAATTCAGACATTAAATACGAAAAAATTGTGGGTTTTTGACACAACACAGGCTTTGTGTTATATGACACTAGATAGTGCTTAAAACTGTGGTCATGTTTATGGTAAAAAGTGCACATAGTGTCTTATGCCTACGAGGTACAGAACTGTATTTTGTACGGAATAATGTTAGTTTAGTTTACGTTACTAGTGGCTACATTTCCCTCTTATGGAACATTTTTAACATGCATGGTGTTCGATTAACGGCATGTTAAGGGCGCGGTATACCACAATTTTCATCACCATTATTTAATTTGTTATTTATACCAGATATTTTTTTCTTATTTTAGACATAACATGTGACTAAATTTGGCTCTTATGAAATTTTTTATCTCTCATAGTTTTCGCGTAATGGCTTGTTAAAGTCATATTTTGCATGTTTCCGTTTTAACGACTACACTAAAACCAACTGATATACCAAACTCAAAAAAAAATCACAGTAGATACAGACATTGCAGGCTACAATGACATGCTCATAAAATTAAAGAATAAAAATTATTTGTATTAAAAAAAAATATAGAATTTATAAAATTTTTATTTTCAGTTTTAGTATATTTTTTAATTCAAATAATTTCCTTCATTTTTGCTTATTTTCACGACGAAAAACGTGGTACTTTGGGTAATAAAATCTATAAAAACCGTTTAGTATAATTCTACAAAAAAATTCAGCTACAAATTATAACATATAAGTGTCAAAACTGTGCAGCGAAATTTTGATATGAGTATTAAGTAGCAATAAAAAAAAAAAAAACATTTTCGAAATCACTGCAAAACTCCGTAACAAGGCCTTAATTAATAAGTACTTGATCAACCTTATTCTTCAATAGAGGTTAGGAACATAATAAAATTTCTTATAAATGATATTTGCCAGGGAAAAATTTCGCCGATACTTGCTCTGGTGTCGCTAAACGGTTGCTATAAAGTACGGGTGGAGGTGGTAGTAGAATTACATAACCTCAACTAGTCTGGGTAACGGGAAAAATTTCTTGAATTAACAGTTATTTTTGTTTGTTTTTATGAAAAACAAAGTAGCGTCCTCTTTTAATTTTCATTCGTAATCATATAAATAAAAGCATTTGCCATCATAATAATTTCTGTCAGTGTTTAAATTTTTTATTAAGTAAAAAACACCTTTTTTTCTTTCCATTAATACCAGCGAAACTAGTGGCGAAAGTTTTTCCCTTGCCAAACTAATAACATTGAACTTGTTAACTTATAGTATAATTAACCTTAACCCTGGTTACATTTAGACGTAGGCCCCTGCAACTTGAATAGCGATAATGAAACCTTACAGAAGATGCCTGAGGTAAGGTTAATTCTATTACAAGTTAGGAAGATAATCATACTCGTTATGAGATCAAGTTTGGCAATAGTCATTTTACTCCGCTATAGGTGGTACATGGTTAAGTGAGAACTCTTAAGAGGCCATATTGTCTACAACAATCACTAAAAAGTATTATTTATTTTGAACTAAACGTTAACTTTTGAATGCAGTAAAATTTACATAATTTGATTGTAATTTAGATCGCTTTGTTTATATTAACCCCTTAAGATATTCGTCCGAGATATCTCGGGTTGTAAAGCAGTAAGAAAAAGAAATAAAAATGTTTTAAAACATTTTAAATTACATTCTTTTTTTATTTTTAAAAAACTTTTCAGATTACTATTTTTAGTGCCTAAAACACGTATTTATAGTTTAATGCGTTTAGAAACCTTCAAAACTTGTTGCAAGCATTGCAAAAATAAACCCAACACGAAAAAATTAAAGATAGTTAAATATTATCACTGTACATAAAAGTATACTTCATATTATATCATTTATATAACTTGTCCAATAACTTTGAATAATTATGCACGAAAAAAAAAACGGATGTAATAATACAAACAAGAAACGGTTGAAAAGTGGTAAGAAACAATAAATTATTTGAAAGGAAAAAATAACTTTGAATAATTATGTACGGGAAAAAAATACGGATGTAATAATACAAACAAGAATCGGTTGAAAAGTGGTAAGAAACAATAAATTATTTGAAAGGAAAAAATAAGTTTGAATAATTATGTACGGGAAAAAAATACGGATGTAATAATACAAACAAGAATCGGTTGAAAAGTGGTAAGAAACAATAAATTATTTGAAAGGAAAAAAGTAACTTGGGTTTCCCAAGTTCTCACTTTATCCTGAATGACCTAAGCAGAGCTGGCAAAGTATAGGGGGCAAGTGTTCTAACCACTGCGGTCCCTCCGATGAATTGTTACGGCCTAAATCACCGTCTCTCTTCTTCTCGGCACGTTCTGCCCGCGAGACTTGAGAGAGATGGATGGTTGGACGGCGGGAGGAGGGGGAGTGGGGAGGAGTCGATAATACAAGAAGTGGCGCGTGAATTAGGCCAGTGTTCCTTCTGTCTCTCTCCCGTCCCTAGCCGGAGTCACGCCGCATTTTGACGTCGTCGGCAACCTCCCGTGTTCGACACGTAGGCCCGCACCAAACTGGCGAGGGGGGGGGGAAGCAAAAGGGGCAGAATGCCCCGGGTCGTAGCCTGAATGTGGCCCCGACCCTTTGCCCTAAACTCTGAAGGTGAAGGTCTTAAGAGTTAGTGAACCTTAGCTTTTTCTTTTTTAAATTTGAGATAGAGATTTTTGTCTTTAGCGCTGGTGAGGGGTGACATGATGTGAGTATTGAGCAGCACCGCAATGAAAGGGCCGGGGACACGGCAGATCCCCGAGAATACCCGCTGACCAACGGCATCGTCCGGCACGATTCCCACATACGGAAATCCTGGGACCGACCCCGCTAAGAATCGAACCCTGATCACCTTGGTGGGAGGCGAACGGCCTAACCATTCGCCACCGCGGCCCCCATTTTTTTTTTTTTACGTTTGAGGGACGGAATTGTGGAAGGCGATAAGTCGAATACAACACGTGCGTCAGGCACTTCATCGCCTCTAGGCGCGGAGTACTAAACTATCGCGCAGTGTTTCCGTGGAATGTGTTTTAAATGAGATTTCAAGCGATGGCCCTGTTATTTTATTTATTTATTTAGACACGTACAAAATTCAGCACTAGGCCGGTTTGCAATTTGCCGTGTGTTATACATACACTACAATTTTTCTAATTAGTATTGTTTAAAAAATAATAATACAAAGTACATCTACGTCTCTTACAGAGAAAAATTAGTAATTGTCAAATTACTAAACATAGAGAAAATAAAATTTAAAACAAAAGTATATATGGTAAGACAAGTGTTCTTACACATATAACAGCACTAATAATATACAATTATACACTACAGTTGTTAACTATTTAATATCTACTGTGCTAATGTAAATAATATGTTATATATTGGGAATAAGCGACGATGAAAAAAAAACTGGGATAGTTAACAAATCGAGCATAATTAATACCGTAACTGCAGCTGGCTATTAACTTTTTTGCTGTTTGTGCAGCACAGATCGATACTGTGTTTTAAATACAGCATCTGATGTGCACTGCTGGAGATTGTCTGGAATGTCATTCCAGAGACGGCAAGCTTGGTAACTAAATGATTTTTCATACATTTTTCGTCGGTGCTTGGGAATTTGAAGTAAGTATGTGGTAATTTTCAATGCAGGTTTCTATTATTTTGTTTTACGATTTCTGTTGACAGTTTTACAGCTACAGCAAAGTGAACAAGTTATTTTAACACCTTTGATGAGGTTGGTAATAATGTTTCTTACTAGCGGACAGAACTTTCAAAACCATAGGTACACAGTTTGAAGTGTGTCTTCTTTTCGTAGATAAACGCATTAGAAAATATTTTAATAGTTATACAAGAAAAAATAGTTTCCGTACCAAGCCACAGCACGGCTCAAGCGCCAGCTGTCTTGCTCGCTGGCCTAAGCTGTGACGAGGTTGTCAACATTATCTTCGAACTAACTGTCAAATTGTTGTATTTGCCTGTTATTCGAGTAAACTGTAATACCTAGAACACAGGGACATAAGAGAACATAATATTTGTAGACGAAGATGAACAATAGCTAGGATCCTGTCATCTGTTCCGTGCAACTTCAGTAAGTTTTAGCAGTTCTGGCGTTGTAACGTTTAACTTATTGTACATTTTGTAAATGCAATTTTAGTCGACAATTTCAGCTTCTAAAATGGCAAAGGTAAGGTAAGTGGGCTTTACGTCTCGTAGACAGCGAGGACATTAGAGAGGGTGAAACACAACTTGCAAACACCAAGTGATCTAAGTTATATCGAGTTAATAACGTCCTTTTTCTTCTCTCCAAGCAAGTAATCCTACACGTGATGTTAAGAACGTTGGAGACGAGCATACTGGGCTGTAGTCTACTTCAATGAACTGTTGACTATGATTTCTTCTTATTAAATACTTGAATGCACGTTTCTTCGCGGTTCATCCCAACAACAAGTGCATTTTTGCATGACCGGTAAATGGCAATGCAGAAACTAAATTCAGTTATGGAAGAATGTATTAACCTACTGAACAATCGAATGAAGGCAAATCGAAGTTGGTAGCTTGGGAAACCTTGGAAACCACATGTTCCAAATTCAAATTGGAACGTTATCACTGAAATTCCAGTTAGCAATATATTACTGGCTGATAAACCTGAAGAATTCACTGAAGATAAGTTAACTGGCAGGTAATATTCCATGATAATAAGTCAAAATCGATTCTAAATCAGTAGCATTTAGTTTCTGAAAATAAATCAGCACGGTTAACTAACTTTAGATGCTCATTTCTGATCGAAACGACGGCAATTTCACCAAAGTGGTTTATTTCTCACTGACTCAAGTTTAGAGTGGGGTAATGCATGTCAGACTACAAAAAACTACGTCAGCAGAACTATCAGAAAATTGCACTCTTTAAGTGGGATGTGTCGTACGTACGGTATGATGTTCTGAGCGTACTTGTGCCACTGTTGCGCGCGGTGGGGCGGCGGGTCAGGAACATCTGGGAAGTAGGTCACAGCCGGCTGCGGCCAGCATCACTGGTCCAGGGCAGATTCACTCTCGCGCTCCCATGACCAGCTGGAGAACAAGTGCATCTCCCCACTCCTCACATTACTGCCGAAATATGGAGATAATTCATACCTGGCAGATTTTATCAATAAACACAGAACTTGCTAGTTCGGTTAGAAATAAACATAGAGGTGTCTCTCCTACATCAGGGAGATGTACATGGATATCTGCTTTTATCCTGCGAGCCTGATGCCTAAACTGTATCTTGCATTCGGGAGGAACCGGGTTCGATCCCGGGCTCCACCCATCCTCATTACTGTTTCCCATGGCTTCCCGAAATAGCTCCAGGTGAATGCAGAGAAATATAGGCTGTTCACTATAAACATAACACTCAGTAGAAATTGTAATTAATTAAATACATGTTTCATTGGGCCAATATATGTTAACTTTTGAAAGTGTTGAGATGTTTACACTGGTTTTTTGTAACACGGAAGTTTTCATGTTAAAAACAGTAAAAATGGCTGCAAAATGGCTAAAGAAAGACTTTGTACAAAGCTCACTTTATCGTGAATGGCCTATAGTTGTTTAGCACCTGTATATTACAGGGGTAGGTTAAAATCCGGAGCAGCCAAAACAAGATTCTATATTTACTTGACGTAACATGCGCAAAATAACACCTGGATGTGGAGCCAAGAGGTGACTGTCTTCATGCAATGTTGTTCCAGTGGCGGATCCAGCATTGAGAGAAGGGGGAGGGCTATGCCTTAAAAAGTGTGTATACATACACTCCAAGCTAAAAGCGGAGGGTCCGGGGGTTCTCCCCTCGAAAATTTCGATTTTAGAGATGCAAAATGGTGCTTTTTTAAGGACTTAACACGCAAAAAATTTAATTACGTAAGTAGGAAAATTTTTAAATAAATTAAGTCTTAAAAAGAGAATAGTGCTAATAAAAAATTAAATTAGAAGAATTAAAAAATATAATAAATCTGAGCTTAAAAAGCGTGGGGGGGGGAGGGGCCCGGGCCCCATGGCTCTCCTCTAAATCCGCCACTGGTTGGTACGTTGTGCACGTAAAATATTGCCGTACAACATTGTACCGCTTATATTTCCATCTTCAGTTCAGTCCAGGATTCACACGGTGTGTTTATTAGAGCATGTTATGTGCACATCTGCAGCTCTGCTACATCGTCTGTGATTGGATGATCTTACTCTCACTTGTCTTGGCAAATTATAGACGTACGGAGTCATGATAATCTTACTCTGATTGGTGCAGCCAAATGAGAGACATCACGTGTCTGAGCAAGGCCTTGCTGCTAATAACAATGAAGCATAGCTGCAGATGTGCACGTGAGACACTGAAACAGAGTGGGGCAATATCTTTTAGCTACAAAATCGTGGCCCCAATAATCGGTAATCAGTAGGGATTCTTGTTTTTCGCGGAAACAATTTTGCCCCACTTTGTTTCGGTGCCTTACGTGCACATCTGCAGTTCTGCTTCGTGGTCAGTGATTGGTAGAGAGAATGGTATATCGCGAAAATGTGTTTTGCCAACATACCCTTGAAAACGCTGTAGTTAATTACAACACATATTATCAGGTGATGTACGTCTGATACAACGTAGGTATCTGCAGACCAATAATAGGCATCAAATATTACAACAGCGGGATTCTTATTGGATCAGTCAAATAGGGCAACAGCTCCACATAAAAGCTAAAGCCAGTCATCTTCTGGTACGAGCGTTGGAACCTAGCAAACAGTCAAGTTTTCCCGCGATAAATCATCCTCTCTAGTGATTGGGTATTTTAACTGTCACGAGCCTTGGGACTCTACCGGCAAATAACATACGTGTGATGTCGCAGTCATCTTAATGTGGTTGGTCCTGTCAAATGAGATACGACTCTTCATATAGACACGCTGCCAATAACCATGAATATTGCAAATACGCACGTAAGGCTGGGGCAAAATTATTTTTTCGCGCCAAGTGGACACGTTTAAAAAATGCAATGCCAATGTACTCAGCTGTATGACATCACTAGGAAAAGTTTTGTGTTGTCCAGAGTGGCCAAACTTGTTTTTCTAGTCCCACAAACAAGGCGAATAATAATTTTGAGGTTATGAACATGAAGGTCGAAAGCAACGCACGACCTTTGAAAATATGCCGCTTTCCCCGGCAGCAGTTTAAAAGTCGTAGTGTGAATGCTTGTGCGTTGTATCACCTTGTCGGGATAGAAGAGTAACACAAGTTGAACGGAGGAATGTTGAAGCTAGTCGTCCTTGCAGCGTCTAAGAGGCGAAGAACAGATACGAATTTTGCGAGTTCGAGGTCTAGAAGTGCGGAGCAGTGAAGGCCCTTTCACACGATAAAATTTTGCTTCAATTTTCTATCAAATTAACTGAATTCAATCTCTTGAATGTCGTGTGACGCCCATGGAGGTATTAGTCTATGGAGTGGAAGCCTTTGAGCAAATTTAAAGCCGGCCAACAGACGACGTCTAAAGACAAAGATAGAGCTATTGGTGGCAAAAACACGTAAACATAGCATTGAGCTGAATGAAAATGTTTTAGTTTTTTGTTAACTACACATTATGGTGAAAGTTTGTGCATCTCTTGGCCTTACAAACAGATTCGATCGTTGCGGAGGATTATCTTTGTACAGGTAAGAAACTTTTATTTAAATTCATCAAGTTTATAAAGTACATACACACAGCGAGAGCTAATTCGGTTTTTTTTATTTCTGAAGCAATTGTAAACTGTTGTGTACGATTCAAATAGAGAATTTGCGCAAATTTTTGTAAAAAAAATTACATAATTACATTGCTTTCTGCTATTGTTTTGCCACCCAAAATATGGCGACTCATGAAAAATAACGTCCTGCGCACGTGCAGTTCGAAAATCTTCGAAAATGATCGGCTTCACGCGATTACCATTGAAATGTACGGCAGATGCCACTCCGTAGACTAATACCTCCATGATGACGCCATGTTGACGTCATAACCGCGGCCATTTTGTCTTTCAATGTATTGAATGTCGTGAATTTCGTCGGAGGTTTTCGTTTCGAACATGTTTGAAATTTTCTTGAATCAAAATATTTTAGAATGGAATAGAGGTTTTCCTGACAGTATTATTTCAAATAACATATTATTTGAGTTGTGTATATTAATTTAATCGTATTAAAAATAAAACCGAGCATAATTTCTTTTAATAATATATACAAGAATAATAAGAAAATTTTTAATAGTTAAACCAAATATTTTTGTGTCGTGCAAAGTTAGTAGATAATTGTAAAATAGGTGCATTATATATTTTGTGCATAATTTGTTACAAATCGTGTGATAACTTTTCAAGTGGTCCCTTCAATCTTCTTAGAATAAAATTTCTTTGGACACACATGCTATTCAAGAAATTGAATTCAATAAATATTTGATCGTGTGAAATAGCCTTAAGGGTGACACAGCAAGGAGCAGCATTGCTCACCCTATCCTCTATGTGCAAGACACTGAGCTCGCCGATGGCTTGCCTCTGTTAGACATTCACAGGTGACCATATCATTTCATAGAGTTGTATCAAGGGCGTTCCAGAGGGCAAAGACCGTAGTTTTATATGTTAACGAAATAGTATTAGTTTGTTAGACTTACTTGGTAGTATATTTTCCTCTTAAAAAAAAAATTAGCTCAGCCAGTTATTCCATAATGGCATTTTAAAGTCAAAATTTGCAAGTGCCCCCTCACCGCGGAACCAATTAACATAATGTAACGAAATAATTTACGGTGAACCTACATATCACGGGCTAGAGCTTTACGTATGTAAAAACCCGTTTTAAAAGTTTTTTTAAAAGAAATTCAGAAATTTAGAATTTTTTCTACTTTTACAAATTTTTTAAACTTAAAAATATTTTGTATTGTGTTTTTATATACTTAAAGCCTAGGCCGTGACATGTAGTTTTAAGTTTCACTGTAAGTTATTTCGTTTCATTATTTTAATTAGTGTTGTGGGAGGGGGGTATATGAAGTAAAAACACGCAAATTTTGACTTAGAAATACTATTATGGAAAAACTGGCTGAGCTCAATTTTTTTTAAAAGACGGAAATGTATTCCCAAGAAACGTATACAAAACTGACACAATTTCATATAAATATTAAATTATGATTTTTTTCCCCTTCTGAAACCCCCTAAGTAAAACAGTTGTGTTGTATATGCACATACCTGTTACAAGATCATGCACCAAAATTTTTACACATAAAAATAAATGCGAAAGCAGCCATTTTCAGCCGGGAGAAAATAAGATTTAAAGATCGTTGATGTTTGGCCGTAGATGTAATGACACATGTATTCCGGGAAAATATGTTCCCCGCAGACTGTTTCCAGGTAAAGAAATACTAAACGCTAGCAAACTGAACTAAGATAAACTTATGAACTCTACCTGCAGCCCGCGTAACGAAACCCCAGGAAAACCAACGTTGCGGAAATGAAAATCCCGCCTTCTGTCAGGGGCATAGTGTGTTTGAGAGAAGGCCGGGGTGAAGGTTAGGCCGGCTACTCGACAAGCCTGTCCAGGATGAGGTGAGATGAGTGTGGAGCAGCGACGGAATGAGAGAGGGGCTCGGGAAACGGGAGTGGCTTGAGAAAACTCGCGGGGAAACGGCAACGTCTGCCACGTTTCCCACATGCGAAAATCTGGAGTCGAACCCACGTCACCTAGTTGGGAGGCGAGAAATCTGACCCCTCGACCATCGCAACCCCGAACCAAACCAACATTATAAACTTTCGAATTTTAAATTTATTCCTAGGTAATTAATTTCTGTTTACCTCATTTTGTAGATTTTTTTTTACTGTGCAGGATGTCAGCGAAATGATGACAGAAGTAGCACACCAACAGTTCATTCTCAGTGATGCCTGTGTTTGCCGTCGACAACCTCAGGGCACTTCAAATACAGTAGGTAGATAACTTGCTACTATATTCGCCATGTTTGGTCATTGTTTAAACGATTCTTCGTGAGCTCCATTTATGTAACTGCATTTACGTAACGAACGGTCTCAAGTAGCTGAACATTGTATGAGTTGAGCATGTATCCTGTAGATAATATTGACAAGTCGGGCGTGCGTCATTGAGTACTCATCAAGCGAGTGAAAGAGATTTCGTAATTTCAAGAACACACAAACAAAACAACACATTGTACTGAAATTTTACTTTTGTTATTAAGGGAAATTAGTCCCCGCCATCTTGTAACAGGTTACCGATACTAACACATCTGTTGTGTGTTTAGAGAATCATTTCTCGTCATAGCTGAAATAGTTCCGCAGATCCACAAAGGAGAGCAGCACACTCGCATACTTGATCACGTGGTGTTAGTCAACTCCTCATATCCCTCCCCACATCTCTCTCCATGCTCTTTCCCGACTCCCACACCTCTCCCTGGACAGTTATCGGTCACTTTCCATCACACCATTCCCTTCCTAGACTGTAGCATTGTTGCCAAACTAGGCTGTGCACGTACTGTGTGTACGCCAGCTCTGTCCCCGGCGTGTATGCATTGTCTCTCCTAAACGTCACGTACGCTACTGTAACACAGTGGCAAACACGTCCTAACTTACGACGTTACTGCGGTTAGTATGTGTGTCGACATATCTGCCTCGTATTAGGTATTTACATGTTTATGGACGAAAAACGCGTACCCGCTAGGGACTCAGAGCTGGCGCGCGGACAGTAGCCAAGTAACATTCCATTCAGTGTTCCAGAATTTGGTGTATTATATGCCGTTTCTAGATTGTGTAAGTGTTCAGCAAAAATGTCCAAGTGGCACCAAGGTGTTACGAAGGGACGAAAATGTACCAAATTATCCAAAATTATTAAACTACTTAAGCATGTAAACAGAAGTAAGCAAACGTTACAACTTCCATTAAGTGGATGACAATAGTACATCAGTAATGAAAGCTATAAAAATTGTTAAAATATTTTGTTAAATAATATTTTAGAGATGGTATTTCAAATTAACTGAACGTTCCTATTTTTTGTTACTATAGGATTAAATTTAGTGGTTACAGGAGTTTTTGTCATACGAGTGGGAAACTTATGTAAACTGGGTGCCGGCCTGGAATGGTTCATTCTGCCAGTTTCTGTCATTGTGTCAAAGTTGTGTGACGCCATCTCTAATGACCTCGATGTCGACGAGACGTTAAGCCTTATATAAACTGGGTTCAGTCCCGGTGGGATTGCGTGGAAGTTTAGCTGCTGGGAATCCATAGACCCGTTTGAAGGGCACATATATACGCATTACCCCTTCCCTAGCATCAAAACTTGTTGAAATAATGCAAATTTTGAAACATAGATCACATCTCATTAGAGTTATGTGACTTCTGATTAACTGGTTTTCTCCTTCAGTGCTGTACATGGCATGCACTTATAAAGTCGTATGGAATTTAAAATTAACAATTTTTTTTAGCTAAGAAAATAGAAGTATAGAACTACGTGTGTACATATACCTACATACCTTCGTATACATCTGAAATGTTAATTTAGGGACTACTTACAACGCGGAGTGAATATTTGAAAGTCAATTTAAGGCAAAACGTATTGAGAAGCACATTTTAATTACATACTTTTTTTTTTAATTTATTTTTCTTTGCATTTGCAGGCAATATGCAGCTCAGATATTTCCATGATATTTTAGTACGGAGTACTTTTGCATCACATTCCTAGGTCAAAGAGTAGCACGTTCGCGTCCTGGTTTCATCTACGCAGCCGATATATTGTCACTCACCCCTCCTCCCTCTTCATGACATTTGGCAAGCAACAATTTTCGTATATTATATGTGTATCACTATCATACTTTCATTAACGAGTAAACTTTGAGTACAAAGCGTGAAATCAGGAAATAATATGACATACTGTTTATGTTTTAAATATAAATTTAACAAAATTGTTCAGTATTTCATACCACTACAATTGGCACTGCTTACAGCTTAAATTTAAATGCATGAAATATCAATATCGGTTCACATTATTTCAGAAATTGTAACAAGTTTTCAGATTACGTAAACTTATTTCCTCGCATTTGAATGTCTCCAATGTTTCAAAGAAGCTATACATTTTTTAAATGTGACAATTGTTTTGATCGGTTCACTTGATTCGCCAAATTTGCTTTGTAATAGTTAAATGCTAGGAAAACATTATTATACGACCTACATGCATTTAAATTAAAAATAATGTTTGTACTAGATACTGTAGTTTATTGAGTTTACACCGGGTGACTTTATTTTTAATACATAGGATATTTCCTCACATCATGTACCACAATAGGTCGAAATGCATGTAAAATATTTCACGGGCGAGCAATCTCCTTTACCAGGCTGTCAAAAAAAAAGTGTAAATACACACATACACACACACATATATAAATAAATAAATGTATATATAGTATATATTATATATATATATACACTGCCCGTCCGTTTGAATTAAATCTATCACAAACGCCTTTTCAGAACTAATTCTAACTAAGGTAATATTTAGTTATATACGTATAACCTTTAAACACCCTCAAATGCCTTTCTTTCTTTATATAAATGTTATACACACAATTTCAAGTTATTAGTATTTTATTTTGATAAATTTAAGATGAAGGTAATTCTTTATTATTTTCCTCGGTGATAAAGCATTTCCTGTAGGCCCTATTGATTCTAGTAATTTGATTTGTTTTATATAAAACCAATTTGTTTGATTAAATTTTCCAGTGCTCCGATGCAGTCATGCGGAACTTTGGAAGTTTATTTGAAAATAGTGCCACATACACTGCATAAAATCTTATGTTACTCATACGAGTTCATAGATGGCCAACTAATTATTCCGTTTAGTAAGGAACTATTTTCAAACAATGTAGTCATGAGAATAGGCAAGGGCCTGTAAATAAGTGTAGCGTCCTGCGTCATGCATTGTTGGCCGATAGTTATATAGCACGGTCTAGTTGTTTACAGACGAATCACAGACGTCCAGTAGTAGTGCACACGGTCTGTAATTGGCCCAGTCAAATAGGGACTCAACAGTAACGAAATCAAAGCATCAGAAATGAATACATTACATTGAAGCCTAACAGTCAACTTTTCCCGCGATGAATCACCTTCTCTAATTATGGCCGTTTCGGGACAAATTCTGAAAAACACATATCGGATTTTATGCGAATTAGTACAAAATTAGAACGTTTTACGGGAAAAGCTATGCACTTTACCTATTGATCTGAAA
>PNEQ01122527.1:0-17248 GCA_003012365.1 Medauroidea extradentata
TTTTGCATCACTCTAAAACCCAACTGACACAGTATACAGAAGGTCAGCCAAAGCAATGGGCATGTTAAACAATATGATATTTACTTGCAAGGCTTCTCTACAATTTTTTTCCGATTGGATACATATATCTATATGTACGGAAACATATAAGTGGTTACAATACTCTGCTTACAACACCATAATTATTTTCAGTCTAACTAAACAAATAATTGACAACACCTGGAGGATCACGCAATTAGTCGCATCGTTTAGTATTCCACAAAAACTGAGTTCCTCAGCTCGGCAAGTCTAAGCAAATTACCGTTTGTATCAGCCACATAGTACTACTAAAATGAAAATCTCTCGGGTTACCTGAATCAGTTGACACTGGTACCTGACGAAGCGGAAGAACGAGTCCCAGTAGCTCCTGACGATGTGTCACCACACTCAATGACTAAATAGCACACCCACAAAGACGTTAAATACGCCGTGAAATGCGGTAATGCGGTATAAGCTTCCTCTAGTAGCACTCATCAAGATCGCCGCTCACTCGCAAAGCACTTTTAGAAAATTTCACGTAAAGGTACAGGAAACAAACCATTCAGTCCTTAAGCCTGGAAATTTAAACAAATGTATAAGGTACAACAACCTTTGTCCTCATTCGCCAATTCCAATAGACCGTTACTGAATCGCACAAAGGCATCACAAGTAGTAATGCGGTAAATTCATTCGCATCGGAAATGCAAAGTCCGCCAGCACACAGCTTAAAGTCAAATGCCCAGAACAAACTTTTATCGTGAACATACCCGTTCGCTAAGTATTACTATACATTGACTCTCAAATGATGGTAAATTCATTCGCGTCGGAATTGCAAAGTCCGCCAACACACAGTTTACAGTCAAATGCCCAGAACAAACTTTTACCGCGAACATACCCGTTCGCTAAGTATTACTATACATTGACTCTCAAATGATGGTAAATTCATTCGCGTCGGAATTGCAAAGTCCGCCAACACACAGCTTACAGTCAAATGCCCAGAACAAACTTTTACCGCGAACATACCCGTCCGCTAAGTATTACTATACATTGACTCTCAAATGATGGTAAATTCATTCGCGTCGGAATTGCAAAGTCCGCCAACACACAGCTTACAGTCAAATGCCCAGAACAAACTTTTACCGCGAACATACCCGTCCGCTAAGTATTACTATACATTGACTTTCAAATGATGGTTAATTCATTCGCGTCGGAATTGCAAAGTCCGCCAACACACAGCTTACAGTCAAATGCCCAGAACAAACTTTTACCGCGAACATACCCGTCCGCTAAGTATTACTGTACATTGACTCTCAAATGATGGTAAATTCATTCGCGTCGGAATTGCAAAGTCCGCTAACACACAGCTTACAGTCAAATGCCCAGAACAAACTTTTACCGCGAACATACCTGTCCGCTAAGTATTACTATACATTGAATCTCAAATGATGGTAAATTCATTCGCGTCGGAATTGCAAAGTCCGCCAACACACAGCTTACAGTCAAATGCCCAGAACAAAATTTTACCGCGAACATACCCGTCCGCTAAGTATTACTGTACATTGACTCGCGAATGATTGTCTGCTCTACTTAAGTAGCAGCGCGATCATCTGTCTCAATCGCAAAAACTAAACGCTCCCGTCCAGAAGTCCACAGCGTTCACCAGCCGACCGGCTTTTTTACCGCGGCTCGCAGCTCCGAGCGAAAACAGCACCATCGCTCTCCACGACACACACCCGTCTGTCTCTCTCTCTCTCTCTCTGTCCTCCCCTCCTCTGACTCTCCTACCCACAAGGCCAAGCTACTCCCCCTCCACCCGCGTGCATGCCTGTGCGCAATCGATAATCCTTCAGCCGCCTCATTATAGTCCATACAATCAGTGACGCTCACTAGTACTTCCTCCCCCTACGAGCTTCAGAGACCGAGTCTTGACACATTCACTTAATCACTGTAGCGTAGCACGCTACAATACTCATCTTGACAATTCTAGTGTTTTAAAATAATAAACAGACTAATGAGGTAGGACTTGTTGCAAGCACACTCAATTGATATAGCGGAATAAAACACGCTAGGAGAACTGTACAAAACACATATTTTACTAACATTTAATTTACTAAATACGATTGTAGGTTTCATACAGTTGCTTTTCAAGCAATAAAATTTCGATAAAACTTTTTTTTTTTAAATACAGCTTTGTAGTTTTTTTCTCTTAACCTTTTTAACCAGTCATCACTATATTACTGCAATACACGGGTCTCCATTGGCCAAGCCGCCTACCTATGCCACAAGTAAGTTGATAAGATGATGGAAATGTTCCTGTAAATGTGCGGCCAGCAGCTGTTGCGATTTGCTTTCGGCATTTCAGCGGTAAACAACACAGGTTAATTGCGAGCCCTGTAACCAATATACTTGCAAATGTTCTTATATCATAAATAATGTTTTAGTCTGTTTACTGCCGAACAAGAATAACAAAAACATCGAGAATGACGTGTAAATATTGTGCATGCATACTTTACACTTAGGCACAGTCTCTGGGGTGGGTGCACAGGGTCAAGATACAGAAAATATTACATTAGGCAGACCACTCCGGCCTTCAGTTCTCTCATTGGCTGTTCACGTGTGACCATAGCTAAGGGAACTGAGACGCGCCGAAAATGCTGTAATAATGGTCCTGTGCGCTAATACTATTGCTATTATAATTTCATATCAACATATATTGACCTATATATCCTACCACTGCAAAAAAGTTGAGAAAATAATGTTAGTAAAATATTAATGCAAATAATGTTATCCACACTCTTGGCATCAAAGTTAATAACATTTTTGTGTAATACGTTATTTTTGCTGATAAAAATATCTTCCATATATTGTTGAGATAAAATGGCATGTAAAAATTATTGAAAATATTTTAAGCATCCCTAAGAGTTATTTCTCAAATCTCGTTGATAATATTCTTTGCAGAAATGCAAAGAACAAATGCCAAAAGTATATGGATTAAACACGACGCTTCACTTAACAGCGCGCTACCCACACTCCCCTCAGTAACTGGTTTTATTTTGAAATTGGTGGTATAAAACGCTTGTAGTCTTTGCCCTCCAGTTAGTACACTATACCATAACGCAGTTAACTCTATAGTTAGAAGTTTTGTTCATTTTTAATATATCTAGTCTCGTAATGAATATAGATGTAAGAATGTGAACCGCAAGTACATTGCATTCGGCACTACAGGCATCTCAACACATTCCTTGTTACATATGCAGCAGAGTGTGGTGTGAGTGAAAGAAAGCGCAGGAGATATGAATACATGAAGTGTGTTTATAACATTACTTTCTCAATAACTTTTGTAATGGTAGGCCATATAGATCAATAAATGTTGATCAACATTTTTCCATTAACATTATTGCTTTTTTTGTATACATATGATTTAGAAAAGTATAGTAAACACAGAAAATTGTTGAAAAAAAACATCACTAGTAGACACATTGTTTTTTCGGAACTGTAATTTTTTTATGTAAGTATTTGGGCCAATGGTATCTACGGGGTGGTATTTGCGATAAAGTACGTTTTGTGTACGTCATAACAAATAAATAATATATAATTAAAATTAACATTATAAATGCTGTGCAAACAAACCGAGAGAGAAGTGTGTTGTGGTCAGCTCGCTTATCTTACAGTGTACAGATGAAATATTCTCCAACTTCTACCTGGCACAAAACGAATACCCATTCACAGAATTATTCAAAGAGTGCACCAAAATGTAGTATTGAGTTTCCTCTTTATTTCGTCCGCTGATGCCCCCCATCAATTTCCGAAAGAAAAAAGTTCCTCGCTTACTATATTTTGCCCTGTATGTTCTTCCCCTCGGAAGCAAACAGGGCACTGTTGAGCTTATTTTTTCCCCCTTAATTCGCCAATGGACGTATATAAATTTAACATACAGTATGATTGGCAGGACAGTTTGTAAATACACTGTAAATATTTTTAAGTCAACAGACTGTATAGTTTTCGATTTCTGATGTGTTTAGTTTTGCAGAGTTTTGGGGCGCTAGAGTTAGTACGCATCGCTCCCTAGCTAAAACCCGCCGTGTAGTATCATCAGCAAGGATTGATACGAGCAAAGAACACCCCATTCCCGCCCTGCACGCGAGAAGGATGGTAATAAAGTGTTGTAGTAGTGTTACTCGCTGCTGTGCGCGCCACTGACTCATGCTACCACCGCCCCTGCCATCTCGTGACCGTTAGGCCAACTACTCGATGGACAGAATGGCTGGAATGGTTTGTGCCCGTCTCAAAACAATGTCACTGCTAGCACCTAGATCTGAAAACCCAGGCACTGGCTGAATGTTACCACAGCACACCGCAAAATCATACACTAATCCCTTTACTGTCACACAAAACAAATATTTTGTAACCCCATTTATATGGCTTCTTAGGATTATACTGTTTTAGGGAAGACTTTCCCTTGTAAGGGACAATCTGCTCGTCGACGCACAAAAGTTGTTCCTTCGGGATCAACTGAAATTTGGGTAGCAAAATGTTTATCATTGGCATAATTTGAAATGTTTGTCTCTATTTGGATCGTTTCTTAGTATCTGTTGTGCATTATCAATTGTATGGAGGTTAGATTTTATTTCCAGCCAACGATCTCGACTCACCACGTCAGCTACTTTGTCTACACGAGTGTTTTTAGCCGAGTACGTCTTTGATCCTGGAAGACCATAAATAGACATTATCATGCATATACCGAGAGATTGTTCTAATGTCATTTTTTGTCAGATTTAGTAGCCTGTTTACATTTTTCTGAACTGGAAAGAGGTTTGACTGTTCAACAATCAGATTCAGAAGTTCGTCATCACAGAAATATCTAAAATAGTCTACTGGTTGGTCTATTTCCCTGGCTGGCAGCGGAGAGTCTTCCCAGGCTACTGGCATTTTATCACTCACACCCGAGGACACAGTCGTCCATTTAGGTGTGGACTTCTTTTGGCCTTTTTCAGGGATTGATGGACTGTCAATATCATCGCTATCTTCGTCTGAAGATGAATCTGTTCAAAAACTTGCAACGCAATTAAAAATATAATCAAACTGTAAGTAACTTCTGAAAAATACAATTATCTTACTTATGCTGGCATTGTTACCTTCGTCAAGCTGATGTTTTGTTGAATCAGCATCTATAACTCTCCGACGAGAACTGCAAGGTAAGTAATCAGGATATTCAACACTATTGTTGTCCGTATATTCATCGCTATAATGTGGTGGGACGTATACTGTTTTGCACCCGACCTGGTACTTTTCTCTTCATTCTAAAAAAAAAAAAAACAATATGGCATTTGTTTATAAACCTCTTGAAAACATATACGTATGTATTAAAATTTTTTGATAGTATTATATCAAAACTGTACGTTTGCAATATAACGATATACATTTGCAATTTTCCCAATATTAGATTTACAGATTTCATAAAGAACTAAAATGCAAATATATTGACAGAAAGCAAAAGTAAACACGCATTTGTCCAGTTACTTAATATATTTTTTGAATAAATTTATTAGAAAAATGACAACTACAACTACAACAATTACTTGCGTACATTTGTGCACAAAAAATTTTAATAAATACTTTTGTTACCTATTGTTGCAAAATTGCAACATATTATTTAGTCATACATTACTATGATATAATTTAGAAAGGAACAGAGTATAAGAGACGTGTTTTTCTGTTGACATGTTCTTGCCTTTTTCTTTTTCGAACCACGAGGTGAAATTGAGCATGTGGAATGCAGATGAATCCAAGACATAAGACAGCACACTGGATACCATAGACGAAACGTTCTTTGCAGTATGGTCAACTTAGTAAGATATTATTTTTAACAAAGCTACAATAATATCACAGTGTTATCCATCTCTTCGACATAACATAATTTGAAACAGTAATTATTTAGCTGAACCAACAATATTCCTATATTGCCTACATACTTAGGATGAAAATGTAACCACGTACGGACATGGTTATTGCTAACCAAGTAAAATTCCCGATGCTCTAAGTATACATGGAATTTCTCGACCTCTCACACGTACTAACATTTCTCACTCCTTCTTAAGTAAGCGTTCGGCTCGCAAAAGCTACTGCTTGGTTCCCCTCCCCCTGATCATGCTATCGATGACGCGTCTATTTGCGGGGTAAAGCATCGCTCTAAATCTGGCAGGGCCAACACTTTGCAGAAGTGAAATCACATATTTTAATCGGCTAAAGGCCTTTTCCTGTTCCTCGCCCCACATGAACCCAGCATTTTTCCCTTTCAAACTAGTCAAGGACAAGATCAAACGAGCGTAATATATAATGAACTGTGAAAATACCCAACATGCCGATATATCGCTTGTCCACTTTAAGGTTCTTTGTCCTAAAAAATTAACTATAGGAGCTATCTTACTGGGATTTATCAACAATTTTTCCTTAGTTATCACAAATCCCAAAAATCTTATCTCGATCTTACTCCATGTTTCCTTGCCTGGAATCACAGCGAACTTTCGCAATTTATACAAAATTGCCATTAGAAAGTCAAGTTGATCTTGCGCATATTTAATATAAATCCATATGTCATCCTTAAACAAAATAAATAATTTCAAGTGGATATCTTCAAAAGCATTATGTAAAATGATTGGCCAGCATTTGCCGCCGAAATTTAACTCCAAAAGAGAACCCGTTCAGTTTATAATGTTCTCCTCGTGTTACAAAGGCTAAACACATTCTGATTGGTTTAACGAGATCACATTGGTGAAACGCAGCATTTAAATCAACAGCTGAATATAAGCCTACTGAGACCACTCCCAGATGTTGCAAACATTTTCTACATTATGCGCCGGAAACGGGCCAACTAACACTCGCTGGTTGGTCAAACTGTCATCAACGATCAGGCGATAATCTCTTAGCTTTTTCTTTGAAATCAGAAATGCCGTTGATGCAAAATCATACCGCGAATCAACCCATTTTCTTATAACTCCAGACATGACCTAATCGGCTATTTCCTAGTCAACTATATCTCATACGAATAGCGATCGCAGCAACTTAATTCTATTGTAATTACATTCAAACATTAATTTAACAACTCGTGTAATTAAGTCTGCTGAGGCTATGTTACGAGCGCCTCATCATTCCCTACACTACCATACACATCTTGCCACAAATTCCCTCTGATCAGCTTCACTTCCTCATATTCAGGGTTAAAACTAAATTTAAATATTTTCTACAAAAGTCAATTGTCGTTTTAGTTTCCGATAAGAACTTTAATTTAAAGATCATTGGGCTTATTAGTCCCGGAATAATCCAGAAAAATCTCGGTAAAATTACAGGCTCAAAATACATATTTCGTATGCTTAAAACAAATAACCGTAAATATCACACCAAATATAATTAGCATACACGCGTACATTTTTATTTTATAATATTACAAAAATTTATAGACATATGCAATTTGAAAACCTTTTATTCGCCGTCAAATGCATCTTACGAGAACAAACAACGAGCCAAAATAATGTAGTTGGCTTATGAATTTGGAATCCTTACGGCCAAATAGCAATTTGTCTGTATAATACATGCTCTGGCAGCCCAGTAAGTGACCTTCAAATAATTTACAAACATTGTTTTTTTTTTAAATAACAAAACCTAAACACATATATGTAAACGTTTTATATTTGTAAAAGAACCCCATAATCAGCCTTGCTCCAGGCGATTCAATTTTAGTAATACATGTATGCAGTTTATTCGGTATACAGTATAACATTGAAATAAGTAACTCAAGCTGTACACTTCGGCGTGCTTTTTGTATACGACATTCGACTTCGTTTGGAAAAATGAAACAATTAGACTGTCTAAGTCACGGTAGCCTCATCAGTGTGCTCTCTCTCTCTCTCTCTCTCTCTCTATCTATATATATATATATATATATATATATATATATATATATATAATACTTATTCTAATTACGCTTTGTATTATGCGGAATTTCAAACCATATTTTACGAGCATTGTTTTTTTTTTTTTCACGTAGTAAACGTTGATGCTGCTCTCCAGAGATGTATATGCTAGGCAACCCAGTCAGATGTGACGTCGACTCCAAGAGCATGTAAAGAGTAGGTATTCTCATCCACCTTGTTTGGTCATCCATAGTTGGAACAAGCCAATATGCCCCGCGCACCCAAATAATACTTGCGAACTTAACTCATCAGAAATTGAAAATTATTTCAGTAACTGACTACAATATTTTTGTAGTCCTGCCAATGTTACTATACGTTAATTTTTTAACGTAAATTACTTCGTCAAAAGAATGAATTAAACGAAGTCCCATTGATTTATGAAAGTAAACTGCAAAGCAAAATATGGAAGGCGAGAAACTATAGGTATATTTTGTGAAGAAGATGTGGCGCATTAGGGTTCGAACAATACAGGAAACCAGAAATCTGTCTTATCGTTTTTTGACAACTGGTAGAAAACTAAGAAAACGGAAAATTTCTACCGCTTTCGGTCCCCTCGGTTCATTCACACACAGATCAATGTTTATTTGAATTATCTGTTTGTACTTCTTATTTAATGTCTTATGTTTTATGTATTATGTACATCAAAAGTTTAAGACATTAAATAAGAAGTACAAACAGATAATTCAAATAAACATTGATCTGTGTGTGAATGAACCGAGGGGACCGAAAGCGGTAGAAATTTTCCGTTTTCTTAGTTTTCTACCAGTTGTCAAAAAACGATAAGACAGATTTCTGGTTTCCTGTATTGTTCGAACCCTAATGCGCCACATCTTCTTCACAAAATATACCTATAGTTTCTCGCCTTCCATATTTTGCTTTGCAGTTTACTTTCATAAATCAATGGGACTTCGTTTAATTCATTCTTTTGACGAATTAATTTACGTTAAAAAATTAACGTATAGTAACATTGGCAGGACTACAAAAATATTGTAGTCAGTTACTGAAATAATTTTCAATTTCTGATGAGTTAAGTTCGCAAGTATTATTTGGGTGCGCGGGGCATATTGGCTTGTTCCAACTATGGATGACCAAACAAGGTGGATGAGAATACCTACTCTTTACATGCTCTTGGAGTTGACGTCACATCTGACTGGGTTGCCTAGCATATACATCTCTGGAGAGCAGCATCAACGTTTACTACGTGAAAAAAAAAAACAATGCTCGTAAAATATGGTTTGAAATTCCGCATAATACAAAGCGTAATTAGAATAAGTATTATATATATATATATATATATATATATATATAGAGAGAGAGAGAGAGAGAGAGAGAGAGAGAGAGAGAGAGAGCACACTGATGAGGCTACCGTGACTTAGACAGTCTAATTGTTTCATTTTTCCAAACGAAGTCGAATGTCGTATACAAAAAGCACGCCGAAGTGTACAGCTTGAGTTACTTATTTCAATGTTATACTGTATACCGAATAAACTGCATACATGTATTACTAAAATTGAATCGCCTGGAGCAAGGCTGATTATGGGGTTCTTTTACAAATATAAAACGTTTACATATATGTGTTTAGGTTTTGTTATTTAAAAAAAAACAATGTTTGTAAATTATTTGAAGGTCACTTACTGGGCTTCCAGAGCATGTATTATACAGACAAATTGCTATTTGGCCGTAAGGATTCCAAATTCATAAGCCAACTACATTATTTTGGCTCGTTGTTTGTTCTCGTAAGATGCATTTGACGGCGAATAAAAGGTTTTCAAATTGCATATGTCTATAAATTTTTGTAATATTATAAAATAAAAATGTACGCGTGTATGCTAATTATATTTGGTGTGATATTTACGGTTATTTGTTTTAAGCATACGAAATATGTATTTTGAGCCTGTAATTTTACCGAGATTTTTCTGGATTATTCCGGGACTAATAAGCCCAATGATCTTTAAATTAAAGTTCTTATCGGAAACTAAAACGACAATTGACTTTTGTAGAAAATATTTAAATTTAGTTTTAACCCTGAATATGAGGAAGTGAAGCTGATCAGAGGGAATTTGTGGCAAGATGTGTATGGTAGTGTAGGGAATGATGAGGCGCTCGTAACATAGCCTCAGCAGACTTAATTACACGAGTTGTTAAATTAATGTTTGAATGTAATTACAATAGAATTAAGTTGCTGCGATCGCTATTCGTATGAGATATAGTTGACTAGGAAATAGCCGATTAGGTCATGTCTGGAGTTATAAGAAAATGGGTTGATTCGCGGTATGATTTTGCATCAACGGCATTTCTGATTTCAAAGAAAAAGCTAAGAGATTATCGCCTGATCGTTGATGACAGTTTGACCAACCAGCGAGTGTTAGTTGGCCCGTTTCCGGCGCATAATGTAGAAAATGTTTGCAACATCTGGGAGTGGTCTCAGTAGGCTTATATTCAGCTGTTGATTTAAATGCTGCGTTTCACCAATGTGATCTCGTTAAACCAATCAGAATGTGTTTAGCCTTTGTAACACGAGGAGAACATTATAAACTGAACGGGTTCTCTTTTGGAGTTAAATTTCGGCGGCAAATGCTGGCCAATCATTTTACATAATGCTTTTGAAGATATCCACTTGAAATTATTTATTTTGTTTAAGGATGACATATGGATTTATATTAAATATGCGCAAGATCAACTTGACTTTCTAATGGCAATTTTGTATAAATTGCGAAAGTTCGCTGTGATTCCAGGCAAGGAAACATGGAGTAAGATCGAGATAAGATTTTTGGGATTTGTGATAACTAAGGAAAAATTGTTGATAAATCCCAGTAAGATAGCTCCTATAGTTAATTTTTTAGGACAAAGAACCTTAAAGTGGACAAGCGATATATCGGCATGTTGGGTATTTTCACAGTTCATTATATATTACGCTCGTTTGATCTTGTCCTTGACTAGTTTGAAAGGGAAAAATGCTGGGTTCATGTGGGGCGAGGAACAGGAAAAGGCCTTTAGCCGATTAAAATATGTGATTTCACTTCTGCAAAGTGTTGGCCCTGCCAGATTTAGAGCGATGCTTTACCCCGCAAATAGACGCGTCATCGATAGCATGATCAGGGGGAGGGGAACCAAGCAGTAGCTTTTGCGAGCCGAACGCTTACTTAAGAAGGAGTGAGAAATGTTAGTACGTGTGAGAGGTCGAGAAATTCCATGTATACTTAGAGCATCGGGAATTTTACTTGGTTAGCAATAACCATGTCCGTACGTGGTTACATTTTCATCCTAAGTATGTAGGCAATATAGGAATATTGTTGGTTCAGCTAAATAATTACTGTTTCAAATTATGTTATGTCGAAGAGATGGATAACACTGTGATATTATTGTAGCTTTGTTAAAAATAATATCTTACTAAGTTGACCATACTGCAAAGAACGTTTCGTCTATGGTATCCAGTGTGCTGTCTTATGTCTTGGATTCATCTGCATTCCACATGCTCAATTTCACCTCGTGGTTCGAAAAAGAAAAAGGCAAGAACATGTCAACAGAAAAACACGTCTCTTATACTCTGTTCCTTTCTAAATTATATCATAGTAATGTATGACTAAATAATATGTTGCAATTTTGCAACAATAGGTAACAAAAG
The DNA here is from genome assembly GCA_003012365.1 of Medauroidea extradentata. Taxonomy (NCBI): domain Eukaryota; kingdom Metazoa; phylum Arthropoda; class Insecta; order Phasmatodea; family Phasmatidae; genus Medauroidea; species Medauroidea extradentata. The sequence continues at coordinate 11,614 of PNEQ01122527.1, forward strand.
TATTTATTAAAATTTTTTGTGCACAAATGTACGCAAGTAATTGTTGTAGTTGTAGTTGTCATTTTTCTAATAAATTTATTCAAAAAATATATTAAGTAACTGGACAAATGCGTGTTTACTTTTGCTTTCTGTCAATATATTTGCATTTTAGTTCTTTATGAAATCTGTAAATCTAATATTGGGAAAATTGCAAATGTATATCGTTATATTGCAAACGTACAGTTTTGATATAATACTATCAAAAAATTTTAATACATACGTATATGTTTTCAAGAGGTTTATAAACAAATGCCATATTGTTTTTTTTTTTTTTTTAGAATGAAGAGAAAAGTACCAGGACGGGTGCAAAACAGTATACGTCCCACCACATTATGGCGATGAATATACGGACAACAATAGTGTTGAATATCCTGATTACTTACCTTGCAGTTCTCGTCGGAGAGTTATAGATGTTGATTCAACAAAACATCAGCTTGACGAAGGTAACAATGCCAGCATAAGTAAGATAATTGTATTTTTCAGAAGTTACTTACAGTTTGATTATATTTTTAATTGCGTTGCAAGTTTTTGAACAGATACATCTTCAGACGAAGATAGCGATGATATTGACAGTCCATCAATCCCTGAAAAAGGCCAAAAGAAGTCCACACCTAAATGGACGACTGTGTCCTCGGGTGTGAGTGATAAAATGCCAGTAGCCTGGGAAGACTCTCCGCTGCCAGCCAGGGAAATAGACCAACCAGTAGACTATTTTAGATATTTCTGTGATGACGAACTTCTGAATCTGATTGTTGAACAGTCAAACCTCTTTCCAGTTCAGAAAAATGTAAACAGGCTACTAAATCTGACAAAAAATGACATTAGAACAATCTCTCGGTATATGCATGATAATGTCTATTTATGGTCTTCCAGGATCAAAGATGTACTCGGCTAAAAACACTCGTGTAGACAAAGTAGCTGACGTGGTGAGTCAAGATCGTTGGCTGGAAATAAAATCTAACCTCCATACAATTGATAATGCACAACAGATACTAAGAAACGATCCAAATAGAGACAAACATTTCAAATTATGCCAATGATAAACATTTTGCTACCCAAATTTCAGTTGATCCCGAAGGAACAACTTTTGTGCGTCGACGAGCAGATTGTCTCTTACAAGGGAAAGTCTTCCCTAAAACAGTATAATCCTAAGAAGCCATATAAATGGGGTTACAAAATATTTGTTTTGTGTGACAGTAAAGGGATTAGTGTATGATTTTGCGGTGTGCTGTGGTAACATTCAGCCAGTGCCTGGGTTTTCAGATCTAGGTGCTAGCAGTGACATTGTTTTGAGACGGGCACAAACCATTCCAGCCATTCTGTCCATCGAGTAGTTGGCCTAACGGTCACGAGATGGCAGGGGCGGTGGTAGCATGAGTCAGTGGCGCGCACAGCAGCGAGTAACACTACTACAACACTTTATTACCATCCTTCTCGCGTGCAGGGCGGGAATGGGGTGTTCTTTGCTCGTATCAATCCTTGCTGATGATACTACACGGCGGGTTTTAGCTAGGGAGCGATGCGTACTAACTCTAGCGCCCCAAAACTCTGCCAAACTAAACACATCAGAAATCGAAAACTATACAGTCTGTTGACTTAAAAATATTTACAGTGTATTTACAAACTGTCCTGCCAATCATACTGTATGTTAAATTTATATACGTCCATTGGCGAATTAAGGGGGAAAAAATAAGCTCAACAGTGCCCTGTTTGCTTCCGAGGGGAAGAACATACAGGGCAAAATATAGTAAGCGAGGAACTTTTTTCTTTCGGAAATTGATGGGGGGCATCAGCGGACGAAATAAAGAGGAAACTCAATACTACATTTTGGTGCACTCTTTGAATAATTCTGTGAATGGGTATTCGTTTTGTGCCAGGTAGAAGTTGGAGAATATTTCATCTGTACACTGTAAGATAAGCGAGCTGACCACAACACACTTCTCTCTCGGTTTGTTTGCACAGCATTTATAATGTTAATTTTAATTATATATTATTTATTTGTTATGACGTACACAAAACGTACTTTATCGCAAATACCACCCCGTAGATACCATTGGCCCAAATACTTACATAAAAAAATTACAGTTCCGAAAAAACAATGTGTCTACTAGTGATGTTTTTTTTCAACAATTTTCTGTGTTTACTATACTTTTCTAAATCATATGTATACAAAAAAAGCAATAATGTTAATGGAAAAATGTTGATCAACATTTATTGATCTATATGGCCTACCATTACAAAAGTTATTGAGAAGGTAATGTTATAAACACACTTCATGTATTCATATCTCCTGCGCTTTCTTTCACTCACACCACACTCTGCTGCATATGTAACAAGGAATGTGTTGAGATGCCTGTAGTGCCGAATGCAATGTACTTGCGGTTCACATTCTTACATCTATATTCATTACGAGACTAGATATATTAAAAATGAACAAAACTTCTAACTATAGAGTTAACTGCGTTATGGTATAGTGTACTAACTGGAGGGCAAAGACTACAAGCGTTTTATACCACCAATTTCAAAATAAAACCAGTTACTGAGGGGAGTGTGGGTAGCGCGCTGTTAAGTGAAGCGTCGTGTTTAATCCATATACTTTTGGCATTTGTTCTTTGCATTTCTGCAAAGAATATTATCAACGAGATTTGAGAAATAACTCTTAGGGATGCTTAAAATATTTTCAATAATTTTTACATGCCATTTTATCTCAACAATATATGGAAGATATTTTTATCAGCAAAAATAACGTATTACACAAAAATGTTATTAACTTTGATGCCAAGAGTGTGGATAACATTATTTGCATTAATATTTTACTAACATTATTTTCTCAACTTTTTTGCAGTGGTAGGATATATAGGTCAATATATGTTGATATGAAATTATAATAGCAATAGTATTAGCGCACAGGACCATTATTACAGCATTTTCGGCGCGTCTCAGTTCCCTTAGCTATGGTCACACGTGAACAGCCAATGAGAGAACTGAAGGCCGGAGTGGTCTGCCTAATGTAATATTTTCTGTATCTTGACCCTGTGCACCCACCCCAGAGACTGTGCCTAAGTGTAAAGTATGCATGCACAATATTTACACGTCATTCTCGATGTTTTTGTTATTCTTGTTCGGCAGTAAACAGACTAAAACATTATTTATGATATAAGAACATTTGCAAGTATATTGGTTACAGGGCTCGCAATTAACCTGTGTTGTTTACCGCTGAAATGCCGAAAGCAAATCGCAACAGCTGCTGGCCGCACATTTACAGGAACATTTCCATCATCTTATCAACTTACTTGTGGCATAGGTAGGCGGCTTGGCCAATGGAGACCCGTGTATTGCAGTAATATAGTGATGACTGGTTAAAAAGGTTAAGAGAAAAAAACTACAAAGCTGTATTTAAAAAAAAAAAGTTTTATCGAAATTTTATTGCTTGAAAAGCAACTGTATGAAACCTACAATCGTATTTAGTAAATTAAATGTTAGTAAAATATGTGTTTTGTACAGTTCTCCTAGCGTGTTTTATTCCGCTATATCAATTGAGTGTGCTTGCAACAAGTCCTACCTCATTAGTCTGTTTATTATTTTAAAACACTAGAATTGTCAAGATGAGTATTGTAGCGTGCTACGCTACAGTGATTAAGTGAATGTGTCAAGACTCGGTCTCTGAAGCTCGTAGGGGGAGGAAGTACTAGTGAGCGTCACTGATTGTATGGACTATAATGAGGCGGCTGAAGGATTATCGATTGCGCACAGGCATGCACGCGGGTGGAGGGGGAGTAGCTTGGCCTTGTGGGTAGGAGAGTCAGAGGAGGGGAGGACAGAGAGAGAGAGAGAGAGACAGACGGGTGTGTGTCGTGGAGAGCGATGGTGCTGTTTTCGCTCGGAGCTGCGAGCCGCGGTAAAAAAGCCGGTCGGCTGGTGAACGCTGTGGACTTCTGGACGGGAGCGTTTAGTTTTTGCGATTGAGACAGATGATCGCGCTGCTACTTAAGTAGAGCAGACAATCATTCGCGAGTCAATGTACAGTAATACTTAGCGGACGGGTATGTTCGCGGTAAAATTTTGTTCTGGGCATTTGACTGTAAGCTGTGTGTTGGCGGACTTTGCAATTCCGACGCGAATGAATTTACCATCATTTGAGATTCAATGTATAGTAATACTTAGCGGACAGGTATGTTCGCGGTAAAAGTTTGTTCTGGGCATTTGACTGTAAGCTGTGTGTTAGCGGACTTTGCAATTCCGACGCGAATGAATTTACCATCATTTGAGAGTCAATGTACAGTAATACTTAGCGGACGGGTATGTTCGCGGTAAAAGTTTGTTCTGGGCATTTGACTGTAAGCTGTGTGTTGGCGGACTTTGCAATTCCGACGCGAATGAATTAACCATCATTTGAAAGTCAATGTATAGTAATACTTAGCGGACGGGTATGTTCGCGGTAAAAGTTTGTTCTGGGCATTTGACTGTAAGCTGTGTGTTGGCGGACTTTGCAATTCCGACGCGAATGAATTTACCATCATTTGAGAGTCAATGTATAGTAATACTTAGCGGACGGGTATGTTCGCGGTAAAAGTTTGTTCTGGGCATTTGACTGTAAGCTGTGTGTTGGCGGACTTTGCAATTCCGACGCGAATGAATTTACCATCATTTGAGAGTCAATGTATAGTAATACTTAGCGAACGGGTATGTTCGCGGTAAAAGTTTGTTCTGGGCATTTGACTGTAAACTGTGTGTTGGCGGACTTTGCAATTCCGACGCGAATGAATTTACCATCATTTGAGAGTCAATGTATAGTAATACTTAGCGAACGGGTATGTTCACGATAAAAGTTTGTTCTGGGCATTTGACTTTAAGCTGTGTGCTGGCGGACTTTGCATTTCCGATGCGAATGAATTTACCGCATTACTACTTGTGATGCCTTTGTGCGATTCAGTAACGGTCTATTGGAATTGGCGAATGAGGACAAAGGTTGTTGTACCTTATACATTTGTTTAAATTTCCAGGCTTAAGGACTGAATGGTTTGTTTCCTGTACCTTTACGTGAAATTTTCTAAAAGTGCTTTGCGAGTGAGCGGCGATCTTGATGAGTGCTACTAGAGGAAGCTTATACCGCATTACCGCATTTCACGGCGTATTTAACGTCTTTGTGGGTGTGCTATTTAGTCATTGAGTGTGGTGACACATCGTCAGGAGCTACTGGGACTCGTTCTTCCGCTTCGTCAGGTACCAGTGTCAACTGATTCAGGTAACCCGAGAGATTTTCATTTTAGTAGTACTATGTGGCTGATACAAACGGTAATTTGCTTAGACTTGCCGAGCTGAGGAACTCAGTTTTTGTGGAATACTAAACGATGCGACTAATTGCGTGATCCTCCAGGTGTTGTCAATTATTTGTTTAGTTAGACTGAAAATAATTATGGTGTTGTAAGCAGAGTATTGTAACCACTTATATGTTTCCGTACATATAGATATATGTATCCAATCGGAAAAAAATTGTAGAGAAGCCTTGCAAGTAAATATCATATTGTTTAACATGCCCATTGCTTTGGCTGACCTTCTGTATACTGTGTCAGTTGGGTTTTAGAGTGATGCAAAA
>PNEQ01122528.1:0-17384 GCA_003012365.1 Medauroidea extradentata
ATGTTAACTGGTTTTCAAGTTTTGTATGAAGTAAAAATACGCAAATTTTGACTTTGAAGTGCCATTACGGGAAAACTAGATGAGCTAATTTTTTTCCGTTAGAGGTATATGTACTCTCAAGTAATGTGTACAAAACTAACACTATTTCATACAAATATAAAATTATGTTTTTTCCCCACTTGAACAACCTTAAGGGGGATCAGTACCCGCAATTTTGGAATAAATTAGCTGTTGCATTTAATTTGGTCCACAAATTTTATATTGTGTTCAAGCTTCGACAAGGCAGGGGGAAAGGTTTCTTACATTGTATACAGTTGCATTGCTTGAATATTATTGCTTATACTATGTCTGTAAAAGTAGTGCAGATGTGACGTTTTAACTATGCGTAAGAAGGTAATATCTGTGTCATGTCGGACGGGGAATTTTGATAAATATCATTGTATGGAACTTGCAGCGAAAATTGAAGAATTCGTAGATGGCAGGTACTGATAACCCTTAAGTTTCGTGGATTTGATTGATGAAAGTGTTCTTCAGCATATATAATGTACAACTATTAAATAATTCGTCTGCCTTGCGTTTCAACTGCGTTGCGCCATGTCCTAAAACATATTTTATTGACGAAATGTAAACTTACAACTAATATGCTTACCTGCGGAAAGAAAATGCATTATCTAGACAATGACGGAGCAGTAATTGCAAAACAGCACGCATACTATTTCAAAGATTTTCAAAATATAAAATCAATAATAATAACTTTTACTTACTGCTGTACGTGAAAGCGGCTTAAGTTGAACCAATTGCACTTTTTTTATATCTAGGCCCAGTAACGGTCGTTTAAGAAATTTAATCGAATATTATATTTTTGTGAAACGATGATAGTAGTATAAAACTCATGGGATCCAAACACGTCGCTTCACAGCAGACCACAGACGAAATTTCCAACAAAACTGCCATATAAGTACACTCTGGGATGGAATACGCACGCGACACTGCAATAAGAGTCATGCATTCCACTTCACTGTGTAGTCGCGTCCGATAAATTTTACGTCACTTCGAAAAAGTCTCCTGCTGCGAGCCTGGACGACGGTACAGTGGCGTGTTCATAGTGGTGATGTGGTGTTCGGCGCACATGTCATTGTCACCCTTACCACTGCCTCTTGCTCCCGGCCCTCAGAAGTGGATAAAATGACCCAGTACACACTCTGTTCAGTATGTTCCAACACTTATTCTACTTAATATGCCAAAAATCAACTGAGCTATCTGAGCTTTAAATTCTGTGGTTGATCAGTTGGTGAGTATATTATGATGATTTTTCAGCCCGGGGACTTGTTTGAACCTCAGGGAAAACTCCTGAGACACAGCTAGGCAAGGATGAAACTGCTGTGGTTCGCCATTGCCTTTCACTGGATGGGTATGAGAGGACAACTCAACACACTTAGTCTTGAACCTGGGGAAGTATATAAATGTTCCTCCACGACATAGAATCGAACTCGGGACCCTTAGCTTACCGTCCAGGAGCTCTAACCTCTTGACCAAGTGGTCTAACGCAATGTATGTTAGGTTTTAACATGTAAGGTGATTGACCCCACTGAGTACTTGATTATGAAAATCGGATAATTTTATTTTTTGCGTAGTTAGACGTGTTGCAGGGCGGCGGTTGTGTTTCATATTTTAGAATTCGAGTGGTCGTGTTTAGATTTAACTAAATAATTCTGTTCATAACACATATTTTAATTTTTGTTATTAATTATTGTTTTCAGCTGTATTTCAAGTACATGCCAACATTTGTCTCTCACGGTGGACGAGACTACCTAAAATGTACTTATGATAACGTAAAAAAAAAACATTAATCTCATTATTGGTCGTGGTTTTTTTTTTTTTTTTTTTTTTTGAAGGGAAGGACTTTTAACATTTAAAGCTATTTAGCAGAGAAAGCAAGAAACTCGTTGCAGTCACATCCTCCAGGCAATGTGAAGTGTGGTTCTGATTCCCTCTCTTCATCACCAATATCCGGTCTGTGATTGAATGACACAGTGAGATACAACAACCCCTTTAAACTGAACCGTTTGTTAAATATACACGATTGTGAGCGAATGGAATATGCCTGAAAAACAATTCAGTTTATAATACTAATCCTTTGCAGAAATCGTTCAAAGATAACAGCAACAACTTATTGTATTTTCTGTTTTTGAGCCATATCATTTATTAAGAATTTATTATCAATATTTTCTCGCCTACGAAGCATAAGATATATTTTTGGTAAACTGCTGAACATAAATAATAATGGAATCATTCATTCATTTTTCATGCAGAATCATTGTAAGAGAATTATAGGTTAACTTTCAAGAATTGTCTAACAACCCCACGTAAGTACAAGCGCGCAGTCGTACAGTTTGTAACCACGTGACTTTATGGTTATTCGCGTACATACTGTTTCAAATAAATTTTTCTTGGTGGCAAGATCAGAGTCTTCAGTTAGGAAATTCTGAAACATCTTGACAAAGCTTTTTTCAGGTCCAGGGACCTTTTTCTAAGTTTCTTGTAACGATAAAATATGTCGCTGCTTATCAATTCTCGTTGGTTTCGACAGTATCGTATTCTAAGTTTGTGGGTGACGTCATATTTTATGTCATCTATCGTTAATGAAAACATCCTTCACCAGACATACTCGCAAGAGGTTCGTAAATTTTTTGTACTTGACACAAGATTACAATTTGTTTAAAAAGAAGCTCAATGCGTATCATACACACGGACGTCATTATACTAATTTGTTCCAAGTTACGTCAAGGAGCAATCCTACAGTACGTGGCAATTCATAGTAAAGTGAGCACTTCTTACACTGTAAATTACAATCAATGAAATGTTCACAGCTTCAATAAGTTGCAAGGTTTTTCACTAGCGAGTGTGTTGTTCTGTCAATGTTGACTGATAATAAGTGAGTAAACAGCGGATTGGATTAGTAGATATATTGCACTGTTTAATCAGTACAAAGTCTACTATTCAATCTGCAATTTTAAAACTACTGTTTAAATCTGGAACTAAAATGTCACATAAGTTATTTCACGTGATCTTAGTCTACATGATATGTGTGCCGCCATGTCCACAGCACGCATGCTAATAAATGTTGTATGCTCGTTTTAAAAGTTAATTATGTGTTTTATAAGTTACATTTAAATGTACAGTAATATTTACAGTACATATTAATAAATATTTCTGTTGTTCGGTTGTTGTGGATAGTTGAGTTATAGTAATGTTTCGTTTCAATATGAATTTAACTCTGCTTTCAACAATGCAGCCTTAACTACAGTTTATTATTAATAAGACAGTGTACAACATCAACATACATCTCCGGTAACAACAATAAATACAGTATAAATAAAATAGTTAATTTAAGGCCTTGTTACGGAGTTTTGAAGTGATTTCGAAAATATTATTTTTATTGCTACCTAATACTCATATCAAAATTTCGCTGCACAGTTTTGACACTTATATGTTATAATTTGTAGCAGAATTTTTTATAGAATTATACTGAACGGTTTTTTTAGAATTCATTACCCAAAGTACCACGTTTTTCGTCGTGAAAATAAGCAAAAATGAAGGAAATTATTTTTTTTGCTGGTGAATGGTACATTATTTAAAAAAAACGCGTCCACAGTATTGTGCATCGTGTGATTGCACATTGACTCAATTTTTTTCAAAACTTTTGGTTAAAAAAATATTTGAGTTATTGGCACCAGTCTGAAAATAAAACTCAGGAACAAGCCCTTAACGGCTGCTAAAATATTCACGTGTTCCCAAAGTTTGCTTGATGTGTGATAGGTCGTAGGTTCTATTCCACTGATATTTCTCGGTATATTTTTATTTTGGCGCATGCATTACTTGATAATATGACACAATTAAGAAAAAAACCGAATTACGTTTAATTTAAAATCACGCAACTTTTTGGTACGTCTCGGTGCAAAAAAAAACTTTTTTATTATGAAACTCTCTGTTTCGTTCAGTGAGTTTATTTCGCCGATGTAATCTTTAGTTTTTGGCAGATTTCTGTTGGAGAAGTTTCAACAAATTTAAGCGGTGGACAATCACTGTAAGACCGTAAATATTCACTGATTTAAGTTAAGAGTGAAAAGTTCTCCAAACAGGCCTCAGACGTCAGCTTTTACAAATGTAATGTGTACACTATGTTGTTAAGTACGTACCAGTGATTGCTAGCAGGTGGTGGAAAGAAAGAAATTTACCGAAAGGAAATTTTTGCGAGGTCGTAGACAGCCTATAATCATGATATCCCACGGAATCTAGCATTGAAGCAGTGCAGTAAACCTTCCTAGACGGCAATGGAGGTTTTTTAACTTATACACAGAAGGGGTAATGTACCATAGAATAGAACGTAATTCATGTTGAGCGCCGTTACTATACAAGTCTGCCAACTTCAGTATGAATCTGACTGCTTCGTCATTAATGTAAGAGATGCTATTATTTACGTACCGAAAATATAATTTTTTTAACAACCTTCTTTTCTTGGCACTGCTATACATCAGTCAGGCGATTCTTATTAATTTATTACAGTGTATCGTTGACTTTGCTTAAGAATGATGATCAGTTTTTTAGATAAGGCTCTTTTGCTGAACACAATTCTAACACTCTTAAGATCCCTCCCTACATAGGCTACGTTTGTGCGTGAGGTAAAAAAATCTATGAAGTGGTAAGGGTGAACGCTGACTGACGTATGTAATGCATTATCGCCTCTCCGCGCAAGCCACGCAGCTGGTGTGCAATGTTTTACTATTATCCTCTTTCCTATAGGACTTGAAGCGGCGACCAAATTATTTTATTTGTAGGCAACGTTTTTCAAAGTCTAACGCTTGTTTCTATTGTTGTGTTTCTCGAATGTGGTTGTTATTTTTCCAGCTATGGCGGTCTGGAAAAGCAATTTTAGGCCATTTTGATGTTCCTAACTAACAGACCGGATTTTTTAAATTATAGCGGTGCAGTTTGAAGTGTTTGTTCTTTTCGGAGGCATACAAATATAATGCGCGTTAAATAGTTCCGTAAATATGAGAACAGTCGTAACTCGCTGCAAGGTATTTGAAGCACTTGTAGGGAGATCCCTCAAAGGGACTGTTGAACTGCGCAATGGGTTATAAATGCACAATTTCTTTTGAAACCATTATACTTGTTCACAATGTAATTATCTGCTAAACGAAAACACTTTTCGTGAAGAACTTAAATACTTTCAAAACATCATGATTGCTCGAAATACTATTCCTGAGAGCTCACAACCAAGGCTAAATACGACCAATTCGCACTGATATCTCTAAATATACTGTTCAGGTAGAATGTACTTCTCGGGTAGATACCAAACTACTTCAGTGTTCTACAGTGTACTTTTTTTTGCAGGCAAAAACATGATAGTGATAGGTTGCTGAAGTACAGCGGAAACATTGAGTACCAGTTTAGCGCCTTGTTCGTTGGAGCGATCGGGCACTAGGCGTTGGCTGCCGTTGCTTACGAACCGGGCATGTTTCAACAGTTTTACGAGCATTTTCCGTTGCTCAGCTGTGAATGTTGAACCCTATACTCTCCGCTCTTGGGGCGCGCATTCTGGGACGTTCCCTGAGTCCGATGACTTGCGTTGCCAGGCCGAGCGTGAAATAAGTCTGCAGGCGACTCTGAGGTCGTCCTGGGAGGACACCGTTGCTATTCTTCAGTTACGATGTTCTGAAACACCTTGACGGAGCAGTTTTCAGTTCCAGATACGATTGGTTTTCTAAGAGTGCTTTGAAATGTGTTTTTTTTTCTTCTACAGATAGTGAGGGCCGTTGATCCCAATAGTTTTTATGTACGTAACGGTAGACGTGTATTTGATGTCCTTCATGGTGTTTCACACGTCGTTATTGCCTGGGTAACTGTCATCTATCCTCGGAGACGAAAACCTATACGAAGCAACCTCCCAGGGACAGGCGGTTTAACATTTTGAGTGTGACGAAACGAATATTGCAGACTATTGGATTCCAAACATCTATATGATTGTTCGTCGTCTCTCATTGGCTGACAATGTCATGCCCCGCGCGGAGTATGCTTCTGACCGATAATTAAAAGTTCCACGGCAGTGTGACCAACTTCTCGTAAAATGGTCACACACGTGAATTGCTTCATTTGGAGACTTGTGGCCAATGGAGTCATAGATCGTGCTCTGGTGTGTATAGGCTAGTGAAACCTAGTCTGTCGCCAAACAGTAACGCGAATTTTGCTGGACCCTATGCTGTAAAAACTTCCTAAAATGTTTAGGAAGTAATTAACCTAAACGCAGAATGGGGCAGTTACCATACTCCCGCCTTGTAAACATGCAAACTTTTGCACTTGTTACAATACAAGTCTGGTAACTTCAGTATGCATTTTACTGGTTTATAAAAATATTGGGATTGCTACCATGGATGTCTGAGAAACAATTCTACCATACCTACTTTCCTAGCGCTACTATACGCACGTGTGGCAGATTTACAGATTATTTTTACATTGTAGAAATATTACGTTGGCTGGTTGTGGGTGACAGACTGTTGCGTATCATATTAGCGCTTGCACATTGATGCGCGCATCAGTAACCATGTGTTGCGACCATTCGCGAGCGAGCAAGCTGCGAGGTGTCCTGTAAACATTGTGACGTCAAATGCAGAGCTAGGTTTTAGCGGCTGATGTGTAAACTAAGATGGAATCACGCACTTGTATGGGGCAAATACCAGCTTATATTACCATGTATCATTTGTCACTCCTTACGTCAAGAGTATTCCTTTAGTAGAGTAGTGTTCTGCCTGTCCTTTTTACCCCGGCTTTCCTGAACTCGAGACCTGAAAATTTCGCGTTGTTATCTAACAGCAGACTGGACTCAAATTTACCGTGTGCTCGTCTCACTTCTGTTGTTGGACTACAGTTTGCGTGGCACATTTGAAGCATTTTTGTTACCGTTGGCATACCTAAGGTAAACTATCCTTAAAGGTACGTGAAAATCGCAAATTGCGCATTATTGGGACATACCATACGCATTCACTATTTAATTTCAAGAAAATTATTGCAGAAATTATTATAAACATGCATTTATATAGCAATTACATGTTTATACTGTGGTTACGTGAACAAAAATAAACACGCTATGTTAACATACGTCTGTGCACATTTTTAGATGTTCACTGTTTACGACATGGTGGCATTCAGTTACAACGGGCCGTAAAATAACTTCGTGAATGGTGTAACGGGAAGTGTAGCAGAACTATCTCTCATTCCGCCTCTTGCGTTTACTTAAACACGTCTTTTCATTCTGTGTCTTCCTAACAAAGTTACAATTACAAGCATTCACAAAGCCGCATCTGTTTCGCTTGACTTGTTTACGTTTGCCGCACACTCGCGTTACCTGCAAACAGCGTAGATGCTGAGAGGTTTTTCAGCATCTACACCCTTGTACTTTCATACAGAAGAACAGTGCTGAAAGAAGAAAGCTTGGAAACCTGTTCAATGTTAAAATTTAATAATTTTATTTGTTTCTTATAAAAAAAAGGCACTGTCTTGTATCTCGCATGTTTGATAAGTTTTGTAAGAATGTTTTTTTATAGAAAATTAACTTTTCCTATATTTTCTAACTTTTTCATTAAATATGCTACAAAATGTTACAAAGCTCTTTTCAAAATACTACAAAATGTTACAAAATAATTTTCAAATTGCTATTTTCACGTACCTCTAACTATCCTTAGAGATGATGGATTATCGCGGGTAAACTTGACTGTTTCAAGGGGTTTCAACACACGTTCAGCTTAACAAAATATTACTGTCTCTTGTACTTGTAGCTGTTACCCTATTTGACCGAGCCATTAGGAATACCTCTATTGTAATATTTAATTCCCGTTATTGGTTTTCAGACAGCTACGTTATGCCACTGGGGGTCGGTTATTTTCGCAAAAATATTTTTGCCCCACTTTGTTTCAGTGTCTTACGTGCACACCTGCAGCATAACTTCGTGATTATTGGCAGAGTGTTTTTGTGCAGAGTTATTATTCATTTGACTGCCAATCAGTGCATGGATAACTGTGACACATCACGTCTGTGATTTGCGGGTTTAACCTCCAGACGTTGTATGTTAAGGCATCCAAACAGTGACCTCAAAGCAGAGATGCAGGTGCGCACGTTAAGGCACTGAAACAAGTTGCTGAAAAAATATTTTCGCGAAAACTACAAGGCCCAAAATATTACCCAATAGAATCTGCAGTGTTTTCAAGGGTATGTTGGCACAACACTTTTTCGCGATATAGATATTTCTAACTATGCTTAGATGTGGTGGTATATCGGGAAAATGTTATGTGTAGAGCCACGATTTTATGGCGAAAAGATTTTTGCAACATTTGGTTTCGATGCGTCATGTGCACACCTGCAGCTCTGCTACATCGTCTGTGATTGGTAGAGCCACGGTTTTATGGCGAAAAGATTTGTGCAACATTTGGTTTCGATGCGTCATGTGTACACCTGCAGCTCTGCTATATCGTCTGTGGTTGGATGATTTTACTCTTACTTGCCTTGGCAAATTATAGACGTACAGACTCATAATAGTCTTATTCTGATTGGTGCAGTCAAATGAGAAACGTGTCTGACCATAGACACGCTGCCAATAACCTTGAAACAGAACTGCCGATGTGCACGAGAGAGACTGAAACAAAGTGGGGCAAAAATCTATTCGCGACAAAATCGTGGCCCTAGTTATGTGCCAGCATACCCTTGAAAACGCTGTAGTTTCTTGCCACAACGTAGCTGTCTGCCGCCCAATAACAGGCATCAAGTATTACGTCATCAGGATTATTATTGGCTCGGTCAAATAGGATAACAGCTCCATATACAAGCGAAAACCAGTAATCTTTAGGTAAGCTTAACGTAAATTGAACTCTAGCAAACAGTCAAGGTTTCCCGCGATGAACCATCATCTCTAACTATACTATGTCAACTGTCCTAAAATGCTGGCGTGCACAAGTACGAAGGTCCGGAGCCAACAACGTCACATAATTGTATTCAGGGGGTACATGCTAATACGTTCTGACTGAATTTATTTGCTTGGATATACTCCATTGCGAAATTTTTTAAAGAACTGTGCAATGGGAGAGCATGACTGAATTTGTTTGCTTGAACATACTCCATTTCACAATGGAGTATGTTCAAGAAAATAAATCCAGTCATGCACCCCCATTGCACAGTTCTTTCAAAGATCATACTAATACGTTCTAGCATTACGTAAAATGTGTAACCGAAATGTGCAAATCTATACACACACTTCAAATTACACTCGTATGATTTTAAAATAATGCATCATACTTATTGTAAACAAGATTTTAGAACCACTCAGAATGTCTAGAAATGATTGTTCTTTTACGACTACTGTAGCTCCGAAAATACCATCCTAATTCGTAAGACGTGAAACTAGGAGTCTACGTTGGAATTAACTACGTACTACCCAAAAATAAAATTTTAATGTTAACGTTTTAAGTCCTTCGTAAAACACTTGAAACGAACATAACGTACGCCAGTTAAGCGCAACGCGTGTAGAGGCTATGCAGGCCTCGTCGAGCGTGGCAGTCTGACCTTTATCGCTCCCCTGTAAATTATATTCTGTTTAGACGATGCCTTGCTCTCGGTGTCGTCACGCCCTCTCTCTAGAACGCGACTCGAGGCGTTGATGTGGACATGCCAACAACTTGGCTCCACAAAAACTAGTTCCTACGATGACGAAAACAAATGTGCGACTGTCAACATACAGCCTGCTTTGATTCTTGGGTAAATGAGGCTAGTTTGAGTGGTATAAGATTCAGAGTTTGTGTCGATACTAGCTCACTTCAAGCTTCATGTGTGTGCTAAACTAGAAGCTGGATAAGAGGAAGGTTCATTATAGCAGTAAATAATGTTAATACTTAGTAGGCATTACCTGCTCAGTGTTTTGGGAAGGTATTTACTCTAGTATCTCGCCCTCTCTCCTCCCTTCCCCTTCTCTGACGGTCTCTATCTCTCTCACACACTAACTGTATAACGTTGGGATTGCACATGTTACTCCCAAAATACTAAGTAATTATTATTTAGTAAAAATGCTAGGAACTCAAATACTAGATTACTGTACATTGTCTTTGCTAAATATTCTGTACTCGACCACGAAATATAAATACATAAGATTAAAACTAAAATATTAATCTACTCTCATTATGTCTTTGAGCTGTTTCCACTCTAATGAGACGATCGTATGGTGTGCATATTTATAGTCAAAAAGCCAGTAGTATTACCTTAGAATGATTGAAGTTTCATGCAGCGCACTAGCTAGGGCGGCCTGTAACTGACGTAGGTTAAACAACTTTAGTGATCGAACCTTTGGGTTAAATATGTAACGACACAGGCCATTGCTGTATGTTGCAACTTTTTTTTATTCTGTTTCGTCTGATGGTTTCTGCGCAGACATTATCTTCTGGTGACATGTTCTTATCTTTTTTTTACGTGATATGCGAAAGCCACTTCATGTTAATTATTCGTCATATCCTAAACACGCTGCTCAGTGCGTCATAATAGGAAAAACATCAGCACGAAACTTTGCCGAAAATTGAAACATACAGTATAGTTCCAATTTTAGAAATATATGTAACCATCCTGAGATGTAATGTAAGTTAACGTAAATGTGAGCGGGACATTATAAATGGCGCTGTGTAAACAGACACGTAGATAGTTTTGTACTGTGTTCATGTTTGTAAGAGACATAATTCAGTGCAGTTGCTCAAATAAAAGAAAATATATATGTTCCGTGACGTTTTAACTTGGTTAGACGTTGAATGAATAATTTTTATGAAAGGATTTTTACAGTTACGAAAAAAGATATTCACTGTGAAAACAAAACGCCGCCGTTACACGAGGGCTGATTATTTTTCACAAACTCGACTTTCCTCACAATTAAGTCGTTTATGCCAGAGTATACAGAGACTGCTGATGAACTTATTCATAGAAATATCTTAGTTTTGAGATTTCCTGCTTGAGTAAAGAGACATGCTCGTATGTTCAGTGCATAAAGTTACTGCTTGCCGTGTGTTTTCAGCATTATTTCCTTGACTCTCTTGTGTTTTCATGCCACAAGTTGACACAAATGTTATCACTCAGGTGTTCTCCGGATTAGCTAAGAATGTCAGTAATATATAGCCAAGGCAATCTTGTTCACTTAGTGCTGGCCTCATTTGGTTTCTCTAGGTCATGTCATTGGCCTGAACTAGATCAAATATTTCGTTTTAACAAGGATAGAGTGTTCTCTAGTTTTTTGTAAAACAACCAACTCCTATTATGCACATTCATATTTAATTAAATGTTTCGAAATTAAATGTTTGTTCTTCTCAAGTGGCAAACGTGCGTTATTTTAGTTTCGTAATTTCATAGATTTGCTGACATAAATGTGAGTATATTTGATGTACGCAAACGAGATTCGTAATGACGAAAATAGCATAACCAATTATTGGCGTAGTACGAAATCTCTATTTGTTTCGTGTTGTTCCGACTGTCGGGAATTAGCAAAGTCAAAGTTATTAGTCTAATTATTTACCTGCAACCTAACTCTAGCCACATACGGCACACTCAAACATACTGGAATCTAAAATATGTCTGTTGCGTAACCTCTCAAATTTCCTTTAAATTCTCTGGCAAATGAGTATGATAAGTAACCGTTTCTAATAATTTTTTTTTCGTCCAAACCCCGCTTAACAGAAGTATGCCTATTTTATTTGTATGCACTGTACAACACCGTCATATTATTATCCTAGTTTTTACGCAACATTGTATGTATGCCAAAAAAATTAAAAGTCCCATAAATATGTACGGGAAGTTCGTTGGCAGAAAAACTTTGTAATTTCATGCAATTTGTTATTCATATTCCTGTAATGTTATGTGTTTTTTCATTGCACACATGTGATTCCCTCGTTAAATTTTAAATATATTAATACGGAATGTTTAAATTATTCTATGATTTGTCATTAATGTGTAAACTTTAGAAAGAAGGGAACATTATTATGCATCCAATATGTACCTTGTTTTTTTTACTTTAGTTTATTAATAATCATGATTTTTTTTTGCATTATAGTTAGCTGAGTTTACCCATGTTTTGGAAGCTTTGTGTTAAATTCCAAACAAAAACTACCGCATATCACCCTACGTACACGCCTTGTCGAATTTTCTGTCTAGTTTTGTGTCATCTACTTAATTTTTATTGTAAGTACTTTAATTTAACAATATATATATATATATATATATATTAATAAACTACAATACCATGTGCGAAACACAAGAATGATTCTGTTTCGATTTCCTCACATTTACGAGAAATGAAAACTTCAGAATTAGTTTATGCGCTCTATGTGTGTTGTTATTGTACACTAAAATTGGAGAATAATGATAATGGTGAGTTCGCCTATTTACTCTCTAAGCGCAATACGCTTGAAAGTTATCATGCTATGAAGTAATCTAAATTGATAAATAGCTGATTTTATATAAACAAGTTGAAATTGTGCTGTCTTCATTAATTACCGATAGAAAATTTAATATCCATACCTTATCTTTGACAACATTATTTCCCAACTTGGAAAAAAACGTTGGTAATAAAATTAACTTGGAACGAATTAATGAGTGTTGACTCTGCTGTCTAAATTGGTTTCGCTTCAGTACACAAATTTAAGAGCGCTCTGCATTGCCGTGCCGTAATAATTGTACCAAACAACGGTTGCAACTCTTACACAATACATTAATATTATATTTTACAAATAGAGTATCGTTCGATTCCATAGTTTTCGTGCAAATGCTTCTCAAAGTAGCGATTTGACACACGACTTACTCAACGTAAAAACTATTCAAACGATACGAATTAAATAATTTTGAGTGAAAAAAATTAATTAAGCTACTGAATAACACCTTTGGTATTTCACGTAAAAATTTATTTTAAATAATGCAGGTACTCAAATAGATGCAAAATCTGAGGCTTATTAAATTATTAATTTTTTAATTCAAACATTTTGTACGATAATGAGTCATTATACAGCTGAACGCATTCACTTTCACTCTAAAATATTTCTTTCGTGTCATCTGAATAGTTTTAACTTCGGGTAAGTAGCGAAAATAGTCAAATCTCTTGTTTTATATGCGCCTGTAAGAACACTATGAAACAAAAAAAAAAATATTTTATTTGGGAAAGAATTACTATTAATGAAATGTTGAAGAATTATAGACACTGTTTGGTAAAATAACTATTTTTTTTTCGGTACAGAGTGCCCTTAAAGCAAATCTGTCAGTTTAAAAGTGTTTTAACTGTTTAAAAATTCTAGTCTGTATAGGTCCAAATAGGTTGCTACACTATGTAAGTCGTTAGGATTCATGTTAAAAGCGTATAATGTTGTAAAGGGCTTGTGCATGTGCATAATCTCTACGTACACTAGGAATCATCGGCGTAACCCCTAAAAAAAATTACAAACAGTACCTATGTAAGTACAGTACAGCATTCATCGAGAAAACCTGTTTTGGAGAATTTAAATTCCTGAAGCGTTCCTGGTTTCTTCCTGCAGTTGGCCTTTCACCTTGCTGTTCTCTGAGATAAGCATCTAGTAGTTTTAGGACCATCCGTACAAGGAGCACGCAATACTTCCAGTGTGATGCAACCCGCTACGCCATGGTGCTCGTCGTTGCGCGAATTCGCTTTCACTGACAGTCGCAAAAAAAAAAAAAACAGTCACAGCCAAATTATCAGTGAAGTAATAAAACAACAGCAAATCGTTAGGATGTTTTTTTTATTATTTTGAAACAATCGTTGATGCGTTTACTCTCAGTTGATCCTACCTTTAATTTCACTGTAATCTTTGGCTTCAATTTTTTAACACACTTTTTTTAAGTTTATTATTAGATTGGCCTTTACATATGCATGTAATGAAATCTTTCAAATCAATTTTCACCCACCTCCAGACGTGTGAATTATTTGGAATCTTACACGCTTATTAAGAATCAGTGGCAGTACGTAGCGATGACCTAGTATTCTTACCTATTATACAGAATGTCATCTAACACAACAGAATAAAAATATTAATCAAAATATTTAAACAGAACGTTTTCACTACATTTTGTGAAAATGTTCTGATTAAAGATTTTGATTAATTTTTTCACTACATTTTGTAAAAAATGAGTACAAAAATTGTTTTTAAAAATTGGAAAAGAGTTCCACATAATTTTGACGCGTTAGCTTAATTTGCTGTTACGAGAACATTAATGAAAAAAATCTCAGAGTTCACGTATAAAGGCTTAAGTAGTCTAATTACTTGTGTATTCAATTTTTTAAAGACATATATGTGCACATATACATAAGTTATATAAATAATTTAAAATATAAAAAAACCCTAATGGTAAACTATCACAACATATTGTGTTTTATCCAAAACTAGCTGCACCCGGCATGCGTTGCAATGCCTGTATTTCTGTTACTTTCAATTTGGGTGCCCCGTTCTGCTCCTGTGCCCCGTTCTGCTCCTGTGCCCCATTTCGCCCTCCCCCTCCGTGTATAATTATTTCTTTCAAGATCCTTCGCGGACGCACACAAAACTCACCTAAGTTTCATAGTTATCGGTTGGGTATAGTAATCCATAAAAGACAGGCAAAACCATTAATTTTTATATGATAGCCTATATGTAAACTCTGCAAACATATTTTTTCTAACGTTATAGACTCAGAGAAAAATGAACGACGACCATAAATCATGCAGCTATAGAATAAATCTAAAGAGGAAATATTATACGATAACTGTAGTCTTGTAATTATATTTGTCCAGTGTGCTGTGATTTGACAATAATCTTAACCAAATGCGTAAGTTACCACGGAAGTAATGACAAGGTAATCCTTTCACCATATGAATTATCTTAATTTAATTTGTGACATTAAATATATAAATAAAATGTGCAAACTGTTAACTACGTTAATAATGTGTTACCTTAAAGCTTATTTTAGTCAGTAGTGTGGTAATAAACATATTAAATGTGCTGCCATCAAGATTACCAAATCAAATTATTTCGGCCAGGCAAACTTTTCAGCATAAGTAATAAACCGAAAATCATAACGTGAGAGAGTCATAATATGTAGTCCTATAAAGATATTTGGGGATACCCACATATATTTCCTTCTTGCAGAAGAATCACACTAAAAGTCTGTACGCTATATCGAAATTGTTATAGTTTATTCGTGAATATAAATTTTTTGTAATTGATTCATTCACAAAAATAGAATATGCAAAATGTCGTTCAATGAAATTAAAATATGATAATCGAGAACTCGGCAGTAAATCATTCCTTGAATGTTCAATAATTTCTAATTGCAACGTAATTATTTTATAATAGAAAATGTGTTAACATATAACGTCAGACTTTTAAGATTAGCCTTAAATATTTTTACCGTTATCGGTGCCTCATTTTAACAATTCCATTATTATAAAACGTAAAAGTTGCCAGCAAATATTTTGATATATTGAGAGCAAAGTTTGTTTTTAAACGTGAGGGTTTGTCCAGCCATAGCAAAGGAACACGTCTGTGCATGCTGTAGTGTTGAGTCGAGAATCCTAGCCAGCACTATATCACATGATCTAAGTTTGCTGTCCAACAACGTTGCCTTAGCGACTGTCCTTGACCTGAGGGAACAGAAGCAAACGTTGTGGCGCCCGATAGCGAGACACGTGTGATGTGCCGAGATAGAGTGGAGTGATCACAAATATTCCGCCTTTGATTGTAACCTTCCATCAAGCATTGTGTGGATTGCCCTGCACAAAATGAGTTTGTTTACAGCAAACTACAGCAAAAGTTTTCATCGTATATGACTTGCAGATGCCACTAGCTTAGAGAGGAAAACGTTTTTAAATATGCACGTGTCTACACCGCAGCGTCTTTGGGCGTAAATAAATATCTTACTTAACATGTGAATTTTCTGAGGCAAGCACAATGTATCGTGGACAAAAAATGTCTTGGCACTTTATGCGGAGTGCACTACACTGCGTATCATAATTGTTTACGTTAGGCATGTATCTGAAAAATCAGACGGTTTGTAGAGTGTGCGTAAATGTTAAATGGTTCATAAATAACATACTATTCTCTAATTATCTGAATGCTTACAACAATGTCGTAAGGACAGTATTATAAATGGATGCCGTATTGGTAGTATCAAGGTTTATGTTTGTAGAAGTGGCTCGACTGCATGGCGATCATGATTCGGCATCAGTTGCCATATTGGGTATTATATGTTTAGCCTTTTTTTCGCAGTTCTGGGAAGAAATATGTGTAATTTGCTAGTATTGCGGAAATTTCAATGTCCTTGTGCTACAGCACAGGCATGGCAATTCAACTGTTAGCGTATAACTAGGCCGAACTCAGTCCGGCAGTAAATGAATATTTAAACAAATTTTTAGACTGATTACGGCTTAATTATACGTGAACATTTCAATTGAGATGTTTGAATGTTTGTTGCAATGGGACTTGATAGTAAGAATGTATGGGCTTATGAACATACGTCGTTGCTTATGATTTGTTGATAAAACTGTAAAAACATTGAACATGCAACACGCGAAGGCAACCAACAAGACAGTTGATCGTAAAAAAGAGAATTAATGTACTTAACGGAAATAATAAGATTTTTTATTTATTTTACTAAATTCATATTTATAAAGAAACTCCGGAATACATGAAAGAAGAAAGAAACACTGGATGTATAATTGTAATGAGATTCAATAAACAACACTTGACAACATACAATTAATTATAATACAACAATTGTATGTTGTCAGCTGTTGTTTGTCGAATCTCATTTTATTGCTACATTCAATATTTATTTATTTTTGTTTATTTTTCATTTACGTCTGTCTGTTACATTGTAGTTTGACTGTACTCCCAACTCGGAATTTCTTGATAAATAATAATCTATCTTTCTATAATATAAAAATGAATCGCAAAATGTGTTGGTAAGCGCATAACTCAACAACGCCTGGACCAATTTAGCCAATTTTTTTTTAATGTTCGTTGAAGTTCAAAGATGGTTTTTACGGCGAGAAAAATTTGAATAATTGACGGGAAAAAACCCCTAAAAACAGTAGAATCAATTTGAGCTTTATTGCTATTGTTGTTTAAAAAATGTAGGTATGTTCCTGTGATCGAGGCCTTAAGCATTCACTCAGGTATTGTATAAAGTTTGGGGTGTGGGAGGGGTGGGGTTACGGGTTCGTATCCCGTGCAAGACTTTGCGATGGGAATTACATGACATCATACAAGCGTATTGCGCGCGCTCTTTACACTGTTATTGAGTACGCTAGCTGTTAAATGCCGGGCAGC
>PNEQ01122529.1:0-17382 GCA_003012365.1 Medauroidea extradentata
CCCGTGCATTTAATGAGTAGATATTGTAGCTAAAATTTATCGGAGCAGTTTAATGTAGTTGTAAACATTGCACGACCCTATGTAAATAAAAGCACGTGGCATTATTTGTGTTTACATCGGCGGAAAGATATAAACTGGCAGGAAATATAAATTAATCAGGGCTTTTTTGAGTGTTCACTTTATTCCGAATCACCTATACAAAATATTTTGTTGGTATTTACCCTGCAAAGTTTATTTTATGGTCACTCGCCAAACACCCGTTTTACTGTGGCCAAAAAAACATTGTGGTCACCAAAAATTTTTTATTTTCTAACGAAATATTTTGGCAGAGGGGAAGACTGCCTACAGAATTTTTCTTTCAGTGAGTTTACCAACTGGATAACGCTGTAGTTCAGAGAAGGTTGGTGAGGCGACCTAAGCGGAAAAGTGGACTTTACTTCGCGTCAACAGTAGAACCTGAGTCATTAGCCACGGTGACACACAACTTGACATAATTACATAAAGTGATAGAGGAATCTGCCATGGCCTTTGTTAAGGAACTATCCCAGAATTCGCCCGAAGCGATTTCGGGAAACCGTGTAAAAACACGGGATCGAGACAACCGGAACTGAGTATCGAACACGGGTCCCCCGAAAGCGAGTACTGCGTGAGAGAGAGAGAGAGAGAGAGAGAGAGAGATGAACATGACGTAAGATCTATGGCGAGAGATGTGAGGCCATGAGATAAGAGGGGAGGGTACTATTAACAATATTGACACTTGAAAAAATTTGTTGGTTACCATAGCAACGTGTATAATTAGGCAGTGGGTTGTACAACCGTAACCTCATTTCTCTATAAAACAACTGGAACAGTTGATTACATTTCGCCATATTGTTACGTGGATAAACAATGTCAGCTTG
The DNA here is from genome assembly GCA_003012365.1 of Medauroidea extradentata. Lineage (NCBI taxonomy): Eukaryota > Metazoa > Arthropoda > Insecta > Phasmatodea > Phasmatidae > Medauroidea > Medauroidea extradentata. The sequence goes on from PNEQ01122529.1 coordinate 900, forward strand.
ACCTCAGGCAGTGTTCAAACTGGCCCTTTTTGTTAACAAAATGGTCACGTGACCTTATTTTGTGCACAAAACCTGTGATATATTTTATTATTTTGCATTTTACATTTCATAAGCTACGGAAGGTTACAAATTACCCATTACCAATCGCAAAACCCCAATTCGCCGTAATATAGCAATAAGCACAGAAGTAATATACCTATAGTTTTTAACTATATTAAACTTAATTAGTCTATACACTATTAGTAAGCTTCTTTAAAATTCTTCTTTTAGCACTCGCAATTTAGGCTTGCCATGATTTTCTGTTTTTTATAACCAATATACCGCCATTACGCCCAACATCAAAACAAAACATTCTCCAACTTCGACAATTAGGCAGCAGGGCAAACTGCCAATAACGTGACAGTCGAGATGTTCCTATTGGAATCTTACCAAAAACAAAACGCAAACATCCAAATACAATCTCTAAAGTCGGGTGGAACACGGGGCCGCGGTGGCCGAATGGCCAGACCATTCGCCTCCCACCAAGCCGATCCGGCTTCGATTCCCGGCGGGGCCGGTTCCCGGATTTTCACCTGTGGGAATCGTACCGGACGATGCCGATGGTTGGCGGGTTTTCTCGGGAATCTCCCGTTTCCCCCCGCCATTCATTCCGGCGCTGCTCCATACTCACCTCGTGTCACCCCTCACCAGCGCTGAAGACCTCGTTGGAACAATCCATCAGTATTTTGATCTAATCTCTGGTCTGTAGAGGAGGTTCGTGCTGCTTGTTGGGAAGGGTATGTACGAGGCGAAGTGTCGCGTATCACACAAGGCGCTACGTCAGATCAGAGTTCCTTCACCTTGGAAGATTCAAGGCTTAGCAGAGAGAAGGAGGAGGCTACCCGCCCGCCCACGCGCTCTGACGACGCTTCGATCAACTTCGCTTCCTCTTCCGCGTGTAGCTAGGTAAGATGTCAAGTGAACGACTGGAATACTCATTCCTTGATAAACTCTCAACTACTCATCGCAATGCTATGGGATTTTTTGTCGAGTATGTATTTTACTATTGGTAGAGGTAACGTCAATTTCGCGGATTCATCTGGCAGCAGCCTAGACTTGTCAGTCCTATACACCCACTGGCCACAATCGATTATCTATTGGGTTAAAACCGTACAAGCAGGTAGCAAGCGATAGCACTTCGCATTATTTCCTTATTTACTACTGGCTTGCAGTAGTCAAACGCGTATCGTAACAGCCGCCAGCAAGTCACAGACATGACAATGAAGTATACATAATTGGCGTTCAACCTGACCTGGAATGTACCTGCGAAATTTACGTACCTCTAACAATTGAACGTCCTTTTATACAACACTAGACAGTAGTATTTGTTTTCAAGTAAAAACAATTAAAAACTAATTTTTTGACAAATAAGGGTATGCAACCATAAAATCCATTAAAAAAAACAGAAAACTGTTATTTTTGTGTTGTTTTTAATATGATAATATCCAGGTCTCTATAATAACCAAACGTAAAAAATATTCACGTAATAATTTTAATATTCAAAAACCTAGGTTTCAAATCAAAACACGAGAATTTTTTAAATTCGATTATTGTATACACCTGGATATTATATTAAAAATTATAAGTATTACTGCTTTCCGTTTCTGTAGATTTTGTGGTTGCAAACCCTTATTCTTCTTTAAAAAAAAAAAAAAAAAAAAAAATTGTTTACTCGGAAGCAAAAAAAATTCTGTCGCTCAGTGCTGTATAAACAGACGTTCGCTAATAAAATACCTACATGACAAAAAAATCCCTTCGAATTGTTATGAGTAGATAAGATTTGATTGACGATTGAGTATTCCAGACGTTCGCTCGACATCTTACTTTTCCGTACTCCTTATCCTTGACTTTCTCCTCCCATATCTTCTCCCCCTCCCACCTCAACCCTTCAGAGCACTGTGCTGGAAGCCATGGCGCCACTGTTGCAACAGTTTGTAATTCTGCCCTAAATATAGTACGCTTTGGAATTGGCTTGTACTATACCTACTTGAAAATATCTAGTTTCTTTTATTTTTAAAGTTCTTACTACGTATTTGTTTCTTCCCAAAGATTAAGTATTAATAAATACATGCTCCTTAATCCTTTCACTAACCAATGTATTAATAGTTTTATATGCTCTAAGCCACTAATTTTATGACTGTTACTGTACTTATATCAATATATAGGTGGTGCACAGTAAAGTTATGTTGAGTGGGCTGTACGTCTCGTCGAGAACAGAGACGGTGACACACAACTTGGTGAAATGACAGCAGCTGGGAGAAAAGTTGGACATGACCTTTGATAGGGTGCCTTTGATAAGCATTCACATGGAGAAATTTCGAGAAACCATGTAAATCCAAAATCAGGATGGATTGAGCCGGGGATCGAATCCGGATTGTCTCTAAATCCAACGTGTTACCGTTGTGCCACCTCACTCGGTTGACACGATAAACTGAGGACTTTTAACAACCACATTGTATAAAATAATGATTAACAAAACTATTATTTATTGTGACCTTAGAATCTGACTTCTCAGGACAGTACAATCTATACTCTTAGTTTGTTACCTAAGGTGCATTTTTTTAAATAATAAAGTGTCCGTAAACTACTTATAAACTAACTAAAAGGAATAAATGTAACTAGGGCTTCATCGCCAACCGCCTGTACATAATTCTTACTTAGACCTCTACACCATTGCAAATCGAATGATGTTATTAGCTGCAGTCTTTTGTCAACTGACATAACATATTCAGACGTATCTTACTGGACGATAGATTTATTTTGAATACATGAAACCATTCTTTGTATAACGTCCTCTGTGTGAAACTCGGCCACGTAGTTTTAGATGTGTAATCACTGTTAAAATTAATTTTTTTATCAGTCCATTTTTAAATAACTTCTCTAGGTGTATTTTTGGAAGGATACTGATATTTGAAAAGTGTTGCCAGATATTTACAACATTTTATTTTAATTTTATACTATTATTAGTTATAATTTTTATTTAAAAAAATATCTATTTCACCAAAGAAATGTGCAAGTTATTTTTTTATTCGAAAAATATTTTCTGTTGCTATAGTATTTTTTCAAAGAAATGTTATTTGGTAAAGGTAATGTTTAAAATAATTTTCTTTAATATTAGTCAGACGAAAATCAATTAATTAAAATATTTACTCGGCATTTAAAATACATCGTTACAAGATAATTTGATAAAGCCCTTAATTTAGTTCTCACATTGGTCGTCCAAAACTTAGAAATAAACTCACTTTGAGAGAAAAGTGCTCTGGCTGTAGATGCCAGAAAAAAATGGTTTTAGGCATCATTATATTTTCAACTGGTTTGTATCCGCGAGCTTGTTAGCGTGGTTTTTAATCAAATGCGATAATATTGCTGAAACAAAAAGTTTGAAAAAGCGCTAAATGGTTCAATGGCCGTTTTAAACATTCATAAAAAGGAAATATTCACACTTAACTTTTTGGGTACCCCATTCTGCTCCTGTACCATGTTTTTCCCTCCCGCCCCCCTCGAAGTATAATACTTTTGCAGTAACATTTGCTTCCGAACGCACAACAATTCACCAAATGTCTTGTCACTTACTTTTTGGAAATCCCGTTGCCCCTCCCCAACCCACTCTTTCTCTTAATTTTGATTTCAGAACGCACAACTCACCATATCGAAATCTGATGAGTTGTATGCAGAAAAGGTGAAAAAGAAAAAAAAATGTTTTTATTACAGAGTAATAACGTCTAATTAGAATTGTACTCTTCATTACCTTTCTAAACAGTACCGTCAAGTGGGGTGATTTTGTGCCAAGTTGGGGTGACTTTGTGCCAATTAAAGTGTTTATTTTGGGGTCATGTAATGACAAATTATAAAATTTTAATGGACGAATTAACTATTTGGGTTTTAGTACTGACCTCGTGTTACTTATTTCTTACTCAAGTAACCTAAAAATAAAACTTTTGAGGTGGCATAAAGTCACCCCTACATGGCACAAAGTCACCCCTACATGGCACAAAGTCACCCCTACATGGCACAAAGTCACCCCGCTTGACGGTAATATAGTACTTTAATATATATATATATATTTTTTTTACTTTTGGCAATGATGCCTGACATGAAGTAGTCATTCGTGGTTGGGACGCTGGAACGAAGCTAGAAGGAAAGGAAAGGTAGAAGAAATAACGCTGAAATAAATAAGGAAATCGCGTTTAATGTGCCTATAGGAAGGTTTGAGAGCACTTTGAGTCTTGTATAGAACCCCGGGAATTATGCAAATAGGCAATATCCGCAGTAAAAAAGCAGCGGAATCGCGTGTGCCGCCGCGAATATTTTTTGGCCCTTTAAACCGTTTAATTCAAATACCGGAATTTTAACTCACTTTTTTCCTACTTGAATTCACACTTAATTTTCATCAGCGAGGAACCATTCATAACAGTAATGCAGGATAATTATTAAATCAGTGTAACGTTCTTCAAAACGTTCTTCAAAATCTATTTACGTAAATAGTTGAGAAACATTCACACGTGTCATACTACGTGAAATACAAACTCTCAATGCTTTTTCCTTTCTTATACTTGTAAAGGTTTTGTTTGTCCGTCATTATTCCCACGGCACACGTCTATCCTGCGGTCCGTATATGCTGATAATCTACCAAGTGCAGCAAGAGTTATTGTTAGGGCCAGAAAGTTTTCGCGGATAGATTTTTGCATTTCTTTGTTTATGTACACATCAGAAGCTCTAGTTTATGTTAATTGGGTGTGTGTCTTTGGCACAGTCAAATGAAAAACTACTCTGGCAAATCAGAACAATATCAATTACGTCACCATACGTCGTTGATTTGCTGAGAGAACGCCAAGAACGCTAGGGGTTTAAAACATACAATCGCTAGCGACTGGAAAATTTCGCGAATTGAATTACCTGTAGGCTAGAATCCATTATACTATGCGTACTCAAGCCCCGTATATTCGTTCATTGTTTGCTGTTTCACTGAGTAACAGCTGGTGGACAAATAGTCGGGGCTTGAGTATGCATAGAATAATGGATTCTTGCCTGCAGGTCATTTGATTCGCGAATTTTCCAGTCCCTAACAATCACTGACCACGAATCAGAACTGCAGGTATGCACGTAAAGAACTGAAACAAAGGGTTATAAAAATATTTTCGGGAAAACTTCCTGCCTCTAGATGGTTAAAAGGCGATGCGGTGCCGCAAGTCGTTGAAGTTCTCTGGTAGAGGTAGAACAATAACTTGATCTTTGACGTAACTCCTCGTGAAAATGTCGCAGGGCGTCAAGTGTTGGCCTCTGGAGTATAGCCTGGTTAGTGGCCGCCACACGGCTTAGCCAACGACGTGGCAATGTATCGTTTAGATAACCTCGTATAAAATTGTGGAAATCAGGAAGGGTTCAATTCTGTTGGTAGTTAAATCACTGGTGTCATCTTCCGTTTGGAACTCGAGTCACGTTGCATGTCGAGGTAGGTCACACCGGTGACAGATCTCTCAGCGAAGATGAAAGGGCTATACATAGAGACATGCAAAATTCGCGTTATCATTCGGTAGCAGACTAAACTTCACTTTCCTATACATAACAGAGCATAATCTGCAATTCAATTGGCCACGAACTTTATGTGTTGTCATTTATGTGTGTTACGTCTTTACAGAGATTGGCCTCTCTACCGTGTAAGTATTCTCCGCGGCAAGTCACGACAATATCGGCCAGCGGGAGACGTCGAACGAGCCTATAGTCACTTGGAGTCTAGTCAGCTGTCAAAAAATAACGCGAATTTTGCGTGTCTCTAGCTATACACCTTCGTGTTGGACAAGTCACAAAACAAGTTGTTAACCTCCAGCGAATCCCAGACTTGCTCGAGCGACGCATGTGGATTCTCGATTCCTCATATGCGTGTGATTTGTCGGTTGACCCACCCTGAATTGATGCATTGTCTCTGAAGATCAGTTTGTACATCTTTGTAGAGCTGCAGTCAGAGCATTTTGTCTTCGTGGCTTATGGCTTGCTGGAGTTGTAATAATAATTGTCTTCCTTTAAAATGTTTAAAAAGGATTTTCCACACTGTTAGCAGAGGGGTGTTAAGGCATTGTTACGGAGTTTTGCAGGATTTCGAAAATATTTTTTTTTATTGCTACCTAATACTCATATAAAACTTTCGCTGCACAGTTTTGACACTTGTATGTTATAATTTGTAGCTGAATTTTTTTTGTAGAACTATACTGTACGGTTTTTTAGATTTCATTGCCCAAAGTACCACGTTTTTCGTCGTGAAAATAAGCAAAAATGAAGGAAATTATTTTTTTGCTGGCGAATGGTACATTATTTTAAAAAACGCGTCCACAGTATTGTGCATCGTGTGATTTAGTTTATATCAGATACGAACAGAACAACAACATGCGACACAACGATGAGATGAAAGAATACAATGTATTTTTTTCAGACAGAAAAACGACGTTTCGGGAGTTGTAATCTGTTCCCGTCATCAGGCAGAGGAACACAGGGTCCGAGAACACGATTGCTACTGTTTTTTCTTGCGTCTCATCGTCGTGTCGTATTTTTATTTTATTTTGTGGTTCATTTATATTTTATCTGTTTGTCCCTTTGCGGAAACATGCTTCAATCCCGGGTTTGTCTGCCTTGGCGGTGCCTGGTTTTTTTCTTTTTTATTTTCTTACTTAGTTGTCATTGTTTTACTTGACACGATTCAATTTGTGGAATTTTATATTGCGTGTTGTATCCTGTTGACTAAAGCATAGTCTGCTTATTGATGTTTTTTTCTATTAGTCTTCTTTGACAGACGTTACATCGCAATGAAGTGTGTCCAAAAACTAAGTCCAGTCATGTGTTCCCATTGCGCAACTTTTTAAAACATCAAATCTCTCTTCTAAAAAAATGCAAACTTTACTGTATATTCGTCAGTATAATTATTTTAAATCTTTTGCCACTCGTTAAGTCTATAAAATCTTACATGACTATCCCAGGACTGTTACAACCTCTCACTCAATCAAACAAACTATTCAATACGGCGATCAGATAAGTCAGACAGGTAAGGCTATTAAATTAGGCTTTACGTCTCATCGACAAAGTGAGGTCATTAGAAACAGAGAGACACAAATCGATGCAACTATAGGAGCTGGGATAGGAACCGGCCATGACCTTCGTTAAGGAACCATCCTAGCATTCGTCTGGAGTGACTTCGGGAAACCATAGGAAACTGAAATCAGGTTGGCCTGAGCCGGGGATCGAACCCGGATGAGTGTCCATCGTGTCACCGCTGCGCCACCTCGCTCGGTAAGTCAGAAAGGTGTTAAACAATACACGTCTCATTCCGGATTATAAGTTTCAGTCCGTCTTAGCGACTGGCCTGGATTGCCTCACTATTCTCGCACTTCAATCCAGTCCAGGTGTGTTTACAGAATAATTTCTACCCGCTCCAGGTTGAATCCTGATTGAAATTGTACACATGTGAACCCAGAACAGTCCAAGAAACCTCTACTGGAAGTGCCGTGCTGTAAGTTATACCATTTTATAAAAGCGTATTTTGACAAATGACAAAAAAAAGTGCCTTTAGTTAATAATCAATGAAAGATTTTGGGCATAACGTCATTGCAGTAAATGGTGTATCACTAAAAACCAGTGAATACGCAGTCAAACAGACAAATAAACATCCAAAGTAATTTTTTCACAACTGGCAAACAAGGAAAAGCATGCAATTCCACAAGGAATTAGTCAGTGAAGAACAAAACAAGGAAATAAATCAACACAAAAACTATCACACTGGCACAAGAAAGGTTGTGGTCAGTTTGGAAACGAAAAACTCGTATTATATTTTTTGTCCAAGCTAACCACAACCTTTATTGGTTGGTTTTCTGGGCCAGCGTGTTCGTTTGTGTGAATTTATTTTCTTGTTGTTCACCGATTAATTCCTCGTGAAGCTGCGTGTGATTCCCATTGTTTGCCTATTGAATTGTTTGTCTGTGCGTATTTTACGGTTTACAAAATTTTCTGCCATGGCGTATGTCCAAAATGTATCTTTAATTTGTAACATGCCCTTATTGCAAGAATCGTTCAAAATAACTGTATCTTTAACACCTTGCAAATATTTAAAATAAATATAATACCTGTTGCAGTACAATTGTAACAGTTACAGTGAATTTTTTTTTGCAACAGTTACGTATCTAGAATGTTGGACATACTGCGCAGCATCAACAGCCAAACGTTTTCCGAGTGTTCTTCCATAATGCGCACCACACATGAGGCGAATGAGAAAAGGAGCGGGACCGAATAATAAAAGTGGAAGAGGGGCAACATGGGACGTCGACCTTCCTCCCAGCCAAGGACCAATTAGCACCCCTTAACCTTGGCCCCCGGATGAGCAGTGGAATAATTGCCCCCACGTACTTTGGAGGTTAGTGGTTAAACGACCATGTCACCAAGTTTGAGTGAACCGCCGACCCCTGGTGGAACACAACAGCACTATGACACAATCGACTCGAGGGAGTCTGGCGCGAGGTGGGTATTCATCAAGCCGTGCTTGTGTGCGTGAGCAACAAGGCACGAAGGTCGCAAGCAGGCGGCTCCTCATGTCTCCTCTCACCCTTATTTACATCTTGGTTCACGAGGGCTTATAGGCACGGTAAAGTGGGCTTTACGTCTCGTCGACAACGAGGTCGTTAGGGACGGTGACACGAAACATGGAACAAGGACAGAAACCAAGGTGAAACGGCCACTGGCTATGTTACGGGCGTTCAAATGGCAAAAAAATTCGAATTTATATTTCTATGAAATATTGTTTGTTTTATATACTTTACTTTGGAGTACAGGTTCCTCTTACGAAAAAAAAAAAAAAAAAAAAAAAACTCGGTTACTTTTCCCATAATGGCATTTCAAAGTCAAAATTTCGATATTATACTTCTTACAAAACTTGAAAACCAGTAAGCATAATGAAATGGAAAAAAATCACATCAAAAGTACGTGTAACGGTCTACATCTTGAATCAAATGAAAACCATTGCACAAAAATGTTTGTATTTAAAAAAATTAAAAAATTACTAATTATTTTATTACTTTTAGCAACTGTATAGTTTATGTGTAGGTGCACGCTAAAGTCATATTTACTATTTTCTAAACCTAACATGTTTATGGACATACGTCATTGCAAGCAAATGTAACCGAGTTGCATAAAAACCAACAGTAAAAAAGAAAAAAAAAAAACAGTATTATCTATTGTCAACAATTATATTACGCACACAAAATTCCGCAAAAAAGACGTCACAAAAAAAAAATAGAATTTAAAACCAACACTAATTAATTCTAGAACTGAATATAATCATGTGTATAAAGATGACACAACATTACAATAAAACAACAAAATATACGAAAATTGGCCACCAAAATTGACGAGGACAACAAAGAAAACGCAAATAACAAGAGACTCGAATAAATGTGAACACAGGCGAGACAACAAAGAGAAAACGGACGAAAACTAACAGACATCTTCGTTTTTCAATGTCCATAGTATTCGCGCCATAAATAACGCCATACACAATAATATAGACCTCTTCACAATTTATTTTTGAACGGTTTTTTCTAATTTATTATTTTTAATATAAAAATTAGAGTTCTTATACTTTGAATAAAAAGTAAGTTTGGTTATTTAAAGGAACCCAACGTCTTAGCATTTGCTAACAAGGTTATTGTTGATGTTTTTGATTTGCCAAGATTATCCTACCATTTTATTTGCAGAAGTTTCCTCTTACTACACATTACTGCACGTAATATGCAACACCACATTAATTATTCTTAGTTAAGAGCATTACGTAACACGCTCTGTAACGTAACTGAAGTAAAGTTTCCGTTATAATGATTAAGTTTTAACGCATATTGATAGCAGCGACACATTGCACGCTGACATGACATCATACAGCTTCAAATTAACTACCTGTAATATATATGCATAAACAGTTTTATTAAGTCGTCAAGGTCAGCCCAGCTTGGAGTGGTTTTTGTTTTATCATAATTTTTATAAAAGTCCGTACAAGTCACGGAACAACAGTTTTTTTTTTAATGGCGTCTGTAACAGGTTGTGTGTGAAGGAAAATAAATTATAAAAAAAAAGAATAGAAGAAAAATTGAATCACGTGCTTGCAATACCACCACACACGACCATTTGAAATGTCGGCCAGCTCCCTGCGTCGATAATTTGCGAGCAGAAAATTAATGTTATTCCAAGGCGACATTATCAATTCAAATAGGGAGCGATTATTTTCTTGTTTGGGTCGCAGAACCAGCTTTGCTGCGCACACATCTCGTTCTACAATACCTCCGGGTAACCGATGACCAGATAAATGTCTTATGTTGGCAATTTAATAACACATCTCCTGGCCACACACAATACGGGTAGGATTCGGACGGCTACCTCGTGTGTCGAATAAATGTATAAGCAGTAAATAGGGAATGGGATATTTAGAGATACAGATAGATAAAAGAATAATGCGTATTACGTGCTACGGGCACGCGTAACCCCACTGTCGTAATAATCGGGCATACCATAACGCAAATACACTAAAAGCTAACCAAATGCTGGATCAGAAAAATGTTGCCTAAAGTTAAAGGAATTTGCATGCTATGGTATATTTAACAAGAAGTTATCAGCCTAACTTGTAAGCCTGTTTTACTCAAAGTGGGTGCAAATTTACCCTGAAGGTTAAAACCGATTATATACATATAGAAATATTGAATAGTAGTTTATTATTAATGAGAAAAAAAATTTCTGATATGTATTTCTATCATAACGATAAACTATAGCCGTAGATGTTAAAGTATTACAAACGGAAGAACGAAATGCACAAAAGTCCAGTCAACTAAATAAAGTATATTATGCGTGCCTAGAATAAAATAAATAAATAAAATGGTCGCCATTATAAAAACATGAACACGTGATAAACGAAATACAGAAAAGTATAGTAAGCCTTGTGGGCTATATAGTGTGTGTGTACCAAGTTTGATTAAATCCCTAAAAATAATTTCACCACATACGGCATATTATGCTAAAAAATTTTAAAGTGGCTACCCTTACGAAACTATGAACACAATAAACGGAATACACAACAGTAATAAAAACTTGTATGCTGTATATGTGCAATAAGTTTGATAAAATTCCAAAAATACTTTCTAAGACACGTAATGCAATGCCAAAAATATAAAAAGTCCACCATTTTGAAAATATAAACACAGATTGGACGAAATACACAAAGTTAAGTCATCTTTGTTCGTAGCATCTGTGTACTAAGTTTGATGAAATTCTAAAATACGGTTCCTTATGTATCTAAAATGTTAAAATGACCTCAATTTTGAAAATATGAAAAGAGCGTAAACGAAATATACATAAGTCAAGTCCGGTTGCTAAGTACTATATGTGTACAAAGTTTCATGAAATGCGGTCCACTGGTTCAACAATTTTAGTTGGGGGGGGGGGGCGGACACACACACAGAAAGGTGATCTTTAAGCTTACTTTTACCTTCTGAAAGTAGGCTAAAAATGGCCAATGACCGTCGTGGAGCACTATACTAGCGACACTAATATTCCAGTTTCTCTCCATAAAACTACTCACTTGTATGGGGAAATTACTGCAATTCAAATAACTTTAGAGTGAGTGAGAGATTTTGGTCAGCGCTCGAACATCGAGGTCTGTATAGTTGGTAAAGAGTGACATAAGGTGAGTATGGGCAGCGGAGGAAACGAGAGATCCCCAAGCAAAACCCACCAACCAAACGGCATCGTCCCTAAGTGTGAATATTCGGGGACCAACCCTGCCGGGAATCGAACCCGAATCGCCTAGGTGGGAGGACTGCGGCCCGTCAAATAACTTGAATAGTTCATAATAAATACGACGATGTTTAGCCAAATGGAAACTACCGTACAATTTTATATACATACTTTTAATGTGCGTTATTAAAAAAAAAAAAAAGCTGTTTGTTATTTATTGACTCACACTATAATGAACGGCAGTTTCGAACTAATAAAAGTATTTTCTGAGATCTATATCTAGAGAAAAGCGACTTTCTCTTGATACTTGTATCTCGCACATTATTCCTGAGTATCGATACGATATCGCAATCAGTATGTCGAATAATATTCGTGTTCTAAAAAAATGTACTGTTGTACAATTTTTGAAAAGTACTTGACAGTACTGACACCAAGTCAACGCAGTGTAAAATCTTTAGTGCAAGTGTGTGTGTGTGTGTGATGTGAGTGTATCATCTAGTTATATAAGGTAAACCGTGGAAAAAATTAGTCATTATTCAAACCAAGCTAATTTCTTTACAACCACTTTCTTCAATGTTCCCAGTAACTTAACAGTATAATTTTTGAACGATTCTTGCATAGATTTCTTATTATAAACACAACAGTTTATTTGGACATATGCCATTGCAAGCGGATGTTGCCATATTGCAAAAAAAAAGAAACACGATGGAACAAAAAACAAAGGAAGAAAAGCCAGTAAATTGTGGTCAACGGACCTAAAACATACAGATTATTCCTGAAAGGATTGTAGTCATATCCCAAAAGACGACACAATGCCAAGAACAGATATAAACAACACAAAATTAATTCCTAAGTGCAATGTAGTCGACTTTAAAAGGCGACACAATAAAAAACACAAGAAAGACGAAAACAACAATAATAAAAAACAACAAAATTGGGGTGTGTGAAAAAGGTACGAAATGGATGAACGACGACAACACAAATAACAGACACGAATGGATGTGAACACAGACAAGACACAACACAGATAAAAAAGAACAGACGAAAAAATAGGCTTCTCAAGACAACAACAATTGCGATGTTTCGAGAACTGGTATCTGTTCCCATATTCAGGAACACGTACAGACTGGGTGTGACATCTATTTTTTTTTTTTTTTAACCTACCCTTATCTACTGTGTTGTAGTGGAGGTCTGGGGGAGGAGCGAGACCTAATTGTGTCACAGGGTTGAGCCCCGTATGCCTACGAGGGAGGGATTTCATGCAAGGGGGCATGCATCGCGGCAAAGAGGGACTGAGTAGTCATGGCCGCAATTAGGGCCATGGCTATCTCCCTAGGTGTACCTATAGATTACCTAAAACTAAGGAGAGAGAGGCAAAAACCGGTATAAAAGATACTGGAATAAGAGGAAGGTCCAGGTTTCTTTATTAGTGGAGTGGTGAAGTTTCTGAGGTAGAAGGGGAGTTGGAACTGTCATTTACTTGATTTTCCTTTAGTTTTCTTCATTTGGGGGGGGGGGGGTCGCTGGCTTTAACCAGGGCACTGTAGAGGGTCACAATGCCCTCGTGGAGGGTAAGGTTATAAAAGGCGCCTCGCCCTCTCGTATCCCCAGTGGATACCTGAAACATACTTAAAAGTACACAAATTAATACACTTCACTAGCTCACAAGCAAGCCTGACGAGCTAGCGTATGTTTAATAATAATAGTTGGCAGTTAAAACTAAGCCTTGGGCCTTGTACTGGGCACAGATTGCTCTGTGGCAGCTGCTGCCCTCTGATTGGCTGTCCTCTGTCCTTCAGGCCATTCACAGCCCTCGGCCGTTCCGGACTTGCAGGGGATGTTTTGAGCTAAAATAAACAACAAAAAGCAGTGTAATTATGTAATATTAATTATTGCAATGAAAATTCAGCAGCAGCTGCCACTGAGCCTGGAATAAAAACAAGGGTCTTATAAAGGAAGAATGCCTACTTGTAGCACAGTCAGTGACAGTGCAGGTGCTTCCTCATTGGTCGCGCAGCTTGTAATGGACTTATATGCAGTGAGATGTGGATCAGGTTTTCTATAAGAAATATGGAAAAGAAAATGCTACTTTTAACCCAGTGCTCCGATAACTGGACTTAAGTCTGACTAAGAAGAAAGCACGCTTTTTAAGGAAATGAAACGCTTAGACATAAAATCAATAATAAAGAACTGAAATTTCATTCAGCGGACTTCAGTATGGCATGTTGATTAGAAAAGAAATTAAATACAAGACTAATAATTTATGTAGGCGAGTGGGCGTGGTGCCACAAGTCGTTCCAACGCACAGAACGTGTGGATGGGACCCGCGCGGGACAGGAACCCATGACAGGGTTAGGGTAGGGTGTGGAGGAGGAGGAGGGGTGGGGTGGATCTGAAACGCGCAGCACTAAGTGGGCTGCCGCCCCGCGGCTCTGTGATCCCCGCCTCAAACCCCTGACCCGCCACTTGACCCTGGTTACTGGCCTCTTCCTGTCCGGTCCTCGCCCACGTCTAGTCCAGACCGGCAATAACAACCTCTTTCTCCCGCTGGTTTCAGCGATCCGCCACCCGCGGCGCTTCCTTCGTGCCCGTCAACAACCCACAGCTCTGGCGCGATCAAGCAAACGTGCTTGCTTGTTCAGAGCGTTCCGGGTTCAATTCTCGGCGGGGTCGGTCAATAATTTTCGCACGTAGGAACCAGTTTCCTCCGATAATGTTGATAGCCTTATTTTCTCGGGTTTCTCTCGTTTATTTAGCCCGTTCATTCTAATGCTGCTCTGTGTTACTTTCATGTAACCCGTAACAAGTGCCGTTAAGGGAGATCAAGTGGATAAAAATAGTAATTTTTATGTTTGTATATAATGGTGTTATTTTTGTAGACGTTACTATCGAGTACATTTTCCTGTTACAAAAATATTAGCTGTGCCAGTTTTCTCATAATAGCATTTCAAAGCTAAAATTCGCATGTTTGCCGTTGTTATAAGTCTCAAGAAGCAATGATCATAATAAAATATTTTAAAAAATTCCCATTGGAACTACGTGTCACGGGCCACTGGTTAACGTATGTAAGACACATTACAAAATATGTTTATATTTTTAAAAATTTTGCTGTAAGTATCAAAAATACATTAAGTAATTTTTTTCTAGTACACTAATTATTTGTAATTGATTGTTATATACGTTAAGCAGTAGCCCGTAACATGCAGTTTCAATGAGAATTTTTTTATTTAATTGTGTTCATTGTTTTTTTTATAAGAACAAAAAACCATGCAAATTTGGACTTTGAAATTCTGATATGAGAAAACCGACTGAGCTATTTTATTTTGTAACGTGAGTGAAGAGATTTCGAGGTCTTTAGCGCTGATGAAGGGTGACATGAGGTGAGTGTGGAGCAGCGCCGGAATGAGCGGGCGGGGGAGACGGGAGATCCCGATAAATCCCGCCGACCAACGGCGTCGTCCGGCACGATTCTCACTTGCGAAAATCCGGGCACCGACCCCCGCCGGGAATCGAACCCGGATCGCCTCGGCGAGAGGCGAATGGTCTGACCATTCGGCCAACGCGGTCCTTTGTAACGATAAAATGTACTCCCAAGTAACGTTAGCAAAACTAACACTGTATCATGCAAATATAAAATTACGATTTTCCGCACTTAAACACAGTTTAAGCTCTGACCAAAATCTCTTCGCCCATTTCGCCGGCTTTTCCAGTCATAACGCGGTTTCGCTTTCGGTAGGACACGTGTTCCACTCCCGGCCCTGCCAGTCCGTCATGGTTTAGTTTTTCTGTTGCCCCACGAAATCATTCATGGACCGTGTCTGCTATAACTCACTTCATTGCGATAAGTTAACATACGATATGTCGTCCGTAAATGACGGAATTAAAAGACGCCACCGATTTCAGCATTATCGCAGGCTCCTGACATATGCTGGGATGGTTTAGTAATATAGATCCATGTTCGTATTTCTTGACTTCCGAACCTGTCCGAACTACAGATTCCGTCTTTAAGAGGGCGAGGTAGATAAATAAGCGCTGAATTCTTCAATTGAGACCTACACGTTCTTGACAGTCAGTAGCTATAGCAAATAAAGCAAAACTGAAATCCTTGATAATTATATTTGCCAACTTTATGAGCAAACATTTACCCAGAATGATGCACTTGTTAAGCGTGATCTCTTGCGCTGTGATTAAATGTACGAGATTCCTGCGTCAAATATTGTTCTTCAGATATACGTTAATCGAGAAAAATGTTTGCTCAGAAAGTTGGCAAGCCCTATTGTCTGGGAATGCTGTTTTTTTTTTTTTTTTTTTTTTTGCTGATCGGTTTAGAGCAGGGGTTCTCAAACTGGGGGTCGCGACCCCCAGGGGGGTCGCGTGATGTGTTCAGGGGGGTCACGGGAAAAGGAGTAAAATCAAAAAAACAAATCAGTAAAAGCTGTAGTTTTTATTAATAACAAAATTTATAGGCTACACAAATTTTTAATACACATTCAAGTTGAAAAAGGCCTAATACTATTTAATGGGAAACATGAGCTTGTTTGGAATTAACCAATTTTTTTATGTCCGGAATGAGTTTTGTAATACACAAAATAATGTCATTTTCCAGGGTCAAACGATTTCTTGATTTTGTTTTGATATTCACCATTATGGAGAAACCTTGTTCACAGTTATAAGACGTAGAAAATGGCAT
>PNEQ01122530.1:0-17382 GCA_003012365.1 Medauroidea extradentata
CAGATTTTAAAACTGTGACTGGTATTTCATGTTTCCCTTTAAAATTCTGTTCCACGAGGTGGGTGGAAAATGTAGCTTGTGCTGAAAGAGCAATATTTTTATATGACGATATAAAAAAGTACATTCTGACAGGAAAGCTTCCTCATACTAAGCCTGTTAGTAATGTGAAGGAGTGTCTTAATGACCCACTGATGAAATGTAAATTGGCATTTTTTAAACTTGTTTCAAATGAGTGTGAACCTTTTTTAAGACGTTTTCAGAGTGCAAAGCCCCTTGCTCCTTTCCTGTGCACTCATATTTGTAACATTCTGAGCAGCTTAATGGCAAGAATAGTAAGAACTGACAAAATTCCCAAAACAGATGGCAAAGCACTTTTCAACTTAGATTTAGAAAACCTAGACAATCTTTCTAAGGTTAGTTCTGTTGACATTGGAGTTCTGGTAAAAAAGTTGTTAAAAGAAACACAGGTGCCGGAAAAAGAACTGCAAGTGTTCAGATTTGACTGTAGGAAGGTTCTAATATCTGTCATCGAAAAGATAAGAAAATGCACAGGTGGTAATGTAAGTACACTTATTGGTGTGACAAGCTTAGATCTGAAGGTCATCATAGATGAACCCACTTGTAGTTACAATCATATGAATAAATTGATAGAAGCATTACATGAAGCAAATCAAATTAGTGATAATGTTTCTGAAAAGGCAAAGCAGCAGTATAGAAATTTATGTATTGATGCAAAAAGTAATTTAAAGGGTGACTTTGAGAAGTTTGAAGCTAATGCAGATATTGGCTTGGATGAGTTTTTCTCTCAGATTATAAATGGCAAATCCAATTATGAACAGTTGTGGGAGGTGGTGAAACTTTGTCTAATCCTTTCTCACGACAATGCTGCTGTTGAAGGAGGATTTTCAATAAATAAATCACTGTTGGTGGAAAACCTACAACATGAGTCACTCATTGCACAAAGAACTGTCTACGATGCTATAAAACACTATGGTGGGATAGTTAATGAACCTGTAGATGGGAAGATGTTACTGTCTGTGAGGGCAGCTAGAAGGAAATACGAAGAATATCTGGAAAAGAAACTGAAGGAAGAAAGTGATGCAAAGGCGGCAAGGAAAGAAAAAAGAATCATTGCTAATGAGATTGGAAAATTAAAGGAAGAGAAATGACTCAAGAGAATGGAACTTGAAGAAGTGGAAGTCAAGATAGACATGAAAATTTCTACATTACAAAAAAGTTTAAGGAAACCATAACATGCGGATGATAAGACTAGTGTACAGACTACAAAATAATTTTTTTTTTTTATTTCAAAAACTCTCAGTAATGGTGTAATTATTGAACAGACAAATTTTTCGCGCCCAATAATTTGAATTTTCTGGTGATTCATTGGTGTACAGAGGCAGCAGTCAACATTTTTATGTAGTTGCAGATGTTTGAAACAGATGAAGCTACCATTCTTGGTGAGTTTATGCCTAAAATTTGTGTGATATTTATTTAAAGTGTATTACAATATTTGTTTCTCAGTCAGGAATTTTCTTTTCATATGGTCAGGAAAAGTCAGGATTTTTGATGGTCACTTTTCTGTGGGAACCCTGAAGAGATATGTTCCAGCTTGTAACCTTGCCTTTGGGGCTGGGTTATCATCAAGCTAGTTCACTGGCCTAGGAGGACTGGTGTGCTACATTTGTTTGTTCCGAATGGGACACAGGTACAATGTGGTGATGAGACGCTACATTAATTCACCCATCATGGGCCTGTAGACCAAATGCTACAATATTTGGGAAGAATGCTTTCCTTGAGAAATAAAAATTCATCAAAGATGTTCCTATCATTGAAAAAAAATTTATATTTGCTGAACATATGGTCATAGTACATACTACTAGAATCACATTGAAAATAAATTAAGAGTGCAACAGAACTTGAGATTTTGTAGTTTAACAGGGAATGAATTATGCAGGTGCTGTGTCAGAAAAATGCCTAACAGGTTTCCTTTGAAATGTTCATCGACAAAGGCAACATTATGTCTTGATCCTAGTGTAGCATTGTTTCCTATTGTACACAATGTCTCTCACTACCACTTTTAAAAATTTTAGTAGAAAGTAAATGTTTTACAGATACAACTGCTGATACAGTTGATAACAGTTAAAGGCTGTGTGCAAGTCTCCCAACTTTTCAGAAAAAAATAGCAACCTTTGATGATGGTTTTCTAATATTCGATAACTCATGAATACAATTGGTTTTTGAGGGTAAAGTGTGTAAACCATTGTCATTTTTCTTAAGATGATACTTGTGTTGTCATTTCAAAAAAGCATTGTTGCTAGGGGATTTTTGGTAAATAAAGAATCCTTTGAAAGAACTGTGCATTTGGAGTGCATGACTGGATTTATTTACTTGGACATACTCCATTGCGAAATAAATGACTGTCAAAAGAAAACTAAAAATAATACAAGAAAACATAAATAAGCAGAGTATGCTTTAGTCGTCACGATACATACGCAACATGAAATTCCAAATCTGGAATCTGGTCAGTTA
Organism: Medauroidea extradentata; assembly: GCA_003012365.1. NCBI lineage: Eukaryota > Metazoa > Arthropoda > Insecta > Phasmatodea > Phasmatidae > Medauroidea > Medauroidea extradentata. The sequence goes on from PNEQ01122530.1 coordinate 2,533, forward strand.
AAACAAGGAACAAACAGAAAATAAAGAAATAACAAGAATATAAAAATAGCTAAGTTGACATGCGACACAACGATGTCGAAACAAAAACACAAACAGAAATACAGCAAACAACACAATGATGAGACTAAGCAAAACGCAAAGATGTCGGACACAAATAAAAAAAACAACAAACGACACAAATGATGAGACGAAACAAAACACAGTAGTTTTCCAAACAGTCAGTATAAACGACGTTTCGGCAACTGGAATCTGTTCCCGTCATCAGGTAGACACACAGGGTTCAGGAACACGAGTGCGACTGATGAGGAGACTGGAAAAACCATGGGTTTATATAGGATAAAGCCCCTAATCGTGCTCAGCCAATGGGAGACGAGCTGTCTCCTGATTGGTCGCGCAGCATGTATTGGCTCTGATTGGTTGTGGTGGGTTGAGTGTTTGTTTTTGTTTTGTGCTGTAAATTTGTTTCTCTTTTAATCAATGGGATCCAGATATTTTTTAATTCAATGCTCTGTTAACTGAAAATATTTTTATTGCTAACAATAATAAAGGCTGATTCTTTTATTGTTCTTTTAATTTTATCAGTTTCCTGTGTAAGTGGTTTAGAGTCTTCCCAAAAGATTTTGTGGCTATTTTCCCATGCATGTTCGGCCAGTCTAAATTTTTCGGAAAATTTCAACTCTTCGCTCTCTGACAACTATCTCCGAACCATTGGTTCAGATAATATTCCAGAGACTAACCTGTCGCGCAAGGCTACGTTAAGGAAAGTCCCAAACTTACAGGTTAGGGAAATTTGTTTTATAATCACGGTATACTCGGCTACTGTCTCAGTACCTTCGCTGTCGACGCTGCTAGAACTTAAACCGTTCTGCAATAACAATACTTTTTGGAGAGAGAACTTTAAGTAGACAGTCAATACAGTTGTCAAGTGAAACGTCTACAATATTTTTAAGGCTTAGTTGCGTCTTCAACACTGCATACAATTCCGAAGGCAACGTGATACAACATCGCAACTTTATTTTCTTCTTATCAGCGACGGAAAAAAAGTATAACTTTAGCTGGTCAATATAATTGTCTAAAGTCTCGGCGCCTTGTTCATACACCAGTACGGTCGGTCCATGTAATGCCATCACGTATCGTGGAACACTGCGTAATGCGTTAAAATATTATAACAACACATCAATATGTTCCACTAGCCGCGGATCCCATTCTTGTCGCCAGTGTTATGAATGATCATACACAGATCCTAAGTCCATTTGACACCACTTTATTCCTGACCTTCTTTTACAAGACACAACTGCCACGGCACACAGCAGCACCACATACCTTAACACTACTACCAACCTCGGCAGCACACATTCCCCAACACTACAACAATGTATCCAAGGAAGTTCACAGAAGATGATGCCCATGTGACTTTAGAAGTATTAATGGTCAACCCGGCAGCACACAAACGCTCGAGGACCTCGCGAAGTTGGTCCAAATGCTCTTCAAACGTATTGCTGTATATGATTATGTTGTCAATGTAATTATGTAGGAACCGGTACTTAATATCGGAAAATACATAGTCCAACACCCTAGACAGGACTTGCGTGCCAAAACAGGCACCCATAGGAATACGATTATGAATTCAAACTGAGCCCACTGAATACAGAAGGCGGTAATTTCCTACTGTCAGGGTGTAACAGACACTGATAGAAGCTCGAATTGAGGTCTATGATGGAAAACACTCATGCTTTCCCAAGATACTGAAGGGCGGTATCTACAGAAGAAGCGGGAAACGGATCAAGGTCGATCTTGTGATTTAACTTCCGACATATCCGTTACCAAATGGAACCCCTGTCCGCCTGGTTTCTTAACCAGAAATGCCAAACAAGCATAATCAGACTTCAACGGCGATATCACACCATCAGACAGCAATTTATCAATTATTTCATGCATAATCACAAGCCTAGGAGGGGAAACGGTATAAAACTGACACCAAACCGGAACGTCATCGGCCACGGTGAACCTGTCCGGGAGTCTGCATGCACTCATAATGCAGTGAATCTAATGTGGCCATGCGAACACAGGAAGCAGGAGAGAAACTGACGAAAAACTAAAGTGGACACACTACCTTTGGGGCAAACATAAACATCAGACTCTGACCATAAATGTCAATCACAGCTCGGGCACTCGTCAAAATATCCAACCCCAAAACAACATCGTCTAAGAGATTCTGTAACACTCAAAATCGAAAATCCCACAAAAACCTAGCTATCTTAAAATGTGATACGAGAGAATAGGAGCATCGTATCACCTTTCCGTCAGCAACGCTCTTAGACGAAAACTCTGTCAGAATTATTTTAGATTTTATGAATGTATAATTCCGGATTAAGAAAACCAAAAAACTTTTGTGGACAAACAATTGGGTAGCCCAGGTGTCAACAAGGGGAGCCCGATCTTCTCCATACAATTGCAAACTAACCAAACAGTCAGTACGAGGAGTGCGATATTCCATGTTTTTGCCCTGCGTCATGCATTCACGAAGGGCACGATTCAGTTTCCCAAACATGCCCAGAATGCCCCCACCTAAAACAAGCTCTAACACTCATCTCGTTGTGCGGAAAAGGGCAATTAATAGCAGAGTTTCCAAATGCAACGCAATTAGCGCACCGTGCACGGGACGCCGACAGGACCCGAGACTCGTGAACATCCGCGGGCGAAAACCCGTTAAGACTGCTGCCAGCGGTCACTATTTCGGACCCTAGCGCACTAAGGGATGAACTTGCCGCCATCACCGGAGGCGGACAATAAACGCTGCTTGGGGGCGGAACATGGCGATAAAATTCACGGTCGAGCCCCAATTCACGCTCAATGCCAATAGCCATACAGTGAAGCTGCTCAAAGGTTTTAGGGGGACATAACTGAAACGGCACACACTCGCTTCCTGGGTCAAACGATCCAGAATTAACCCCTTAAATTTCTCTTCTGACCGAGTCAAATTCATTGCGCTTTTTTACCACTGACCACACTACTGACGTACCGGCAAACTCAACTAGACGCCGCTTAAATTCATCATACCCCTGCTGGGTACCCAACGCGTCTGTCAAAATTGCTGTCGCTTGTCTGTCAAGATGACCGCCTAGCACATTCAGAAATACAAATTCCTTAATTATTTGAGAGCCGTAAAGCACAGCATCAGCCTTACACAAAAACGCCAATACACTTTCATGTCGTACTACTGTCAAAATCTCTATCTTATTGACTCTTTCAATGAAGACGCTATGATCCGCCGTTAAGGGACAATATGTCGGGCTGACACACGCTTCCAAGGCCGCTGACTCAATGGCACGTAACAAAACAACATCCCCCACCGCCCGTACGTGCAATGAAGTCACGTCCTCGCCTTCAACAAACTAGAAGCCCGACTCCCTCAAGTAATCACGCAGTTTAAAACAACCCATTCTATAAAATGTCACTTGAAAACTGTGCCATGACTGTCCTTACCACAGTTCTAGCTGAATCAATAAAAGCTCTTAAATGCGTGAATCTAACATTCCAAACACAAAGTCCAGCAAACAACCAGACTCTGGAATAAAACCCAAGCAGAGTCACGCAGGAATTTGTGCTGCGTTTAGCAACACAAAAAGGTGTACGGGTTTTTCCCGAGGTCGTAGTGACTCAACAACTCTACTTGAATGAAAATACACAATTAATTTAACAAAGGCATTCATATATTGCAAGCACAAAGTAAGATACAAAATTGAACATTACATGGCACAATAATCAAGCGACACAGTTCTGGGCCGCGACAAAAGCGATTAACAGAGGCACGGTCAAATAGGGGCAAAAAAAAGGTAACTGACTCGGCATGCCGCCGACCGTACAAACCGGAACACAAAGTGAAATTCAAAGAACAGTAAACTTTACTTGACGAAACTTTGTTACGTACCAAGACACCTATAAACTTTGGCGCCAGGAGGAACCCAGCTTACGAAAAGCAACAAACTCTTACTGTTGGAAGACATGCAGTTCGATGGCACAACGAGTGAGTCCCATCAGCGAGAGAGTAGGTCAGACATGAAGCGCAGCTGGGAGAAGAGTAGCCAGCAGCGGCCGGGCCAGCCGACTGCAGCATGCATGTAGGGGTAGGTCAGGTAGGGCGGCCGGAGGGAGGGAAACCTGAGCGTCTCCGAGAGAGCCCGAAGATCACCGAAGATAGGGTCCGAGGCCAGACTGGAAACGGTTCAAGACAGGCTCCACACACGTTTGAAGCACTCGTAGCACAGTTATTAATATTAATGCATGCCCCCATAATAAGGGCTGGGCAAGCACCAGCACAGCCTTCTCCAAACTTTTGTTCCTACATTTCAATAACATGTTGCCGGCAACTTCCGTACAGCATGAGGTAACTAGCGCTACTGGAACATTTGTCACTGCACACTCAAGATCATACACAATGGCAAGGCTTTGTTAGTGCAGTGAGCAGATAATGGCTGTCATGTACCTCCCTTCGTGTCTTTGTGCGCTGACTTAGAGAAGCTACAGCCACAGATGCGCAGCCATGTGTTCTCAAAACCTGTTCAGCACGAGACATGAGAGAGATTTGCATGGCTCGTAACAGCTATTGAATGGTGTCGTGGTGAAGTTAAGGAAACTTTGAGCAGTAATGTATCAGTTAAGGTTTTTTTTTTTTTCTGTAAATCAGAAAATTTTTATGTACAGTAGATTCTTTATTGATTATGCATGCGGACCAACTATGCGTGTGGACTTACCTCTATTTTTTTACCTAACCTCGAATTTTGAAGTTCTAGTTTATGTTATGAGCTGATTGACAAGACAAAACAAGAAAACTCTTTACAAATTATTATTTATTACGCTAACGTAAATCACGGAAGATAAAAAAAATGAAAACAGGAAATTAGAAATACTGCTATCGTTATTTTTTAAAACTATTTTTGACTTAAATGTTATGTATTTACGAGTGCATTCATGAAATTACATAACCGTTATATAACCATCTAAACATTCAGCAGTAAAATGGAAATGGTTTTAAAACCAGTCTGTTTATAAGATAACATTTTCAAGCACATTTTGCAAATTTTGGATTCAAGTTACCATTAATTGCACTAAAAATTATGACAAACGAACGCACGTAGAGACATCAATGTTTCCAACGTTAATACAGCGATTGGTAGCGTTACATACAATTGATAGTGCTAGCAACAGCAATTCTCTTGCCGCCATCTTGAATTTATTGTGCTGTGAGCGCAAGTATTACATGCGATCACTGTCATTCTCCTATGACTTTGGTTGTGATCACTAACTTTGCTGTTGTGTTTCTTCTCTGTTCTATTTCCAAACAAGTTTAGATGTCCTTTCTTCCTTCGTTATCTGTGACTCTGACATCTCGTGTTTGTATTATCTTCGGATGGCGAAAAATGTTAACAGTGGAAAAAATAACATTTTGATGATGTGATATGTGGGAAAATTTAACATTTCACTAAATGGCAAGCAAGCGGGACCTGAAGACTAAAGAGCATATCGCGGAAAAACGTAAATAACGTTAAGGTAAATATCCGCTGGGTGTGTTTACTTTGTGGGCAGCCATTATTGTCTTGTACAGTTCGCTAGAACTGTTCATTTTAAATTTTACATTGTATGTTGAAATTTATTTTAAAACTATCAATATGCCAAAATTTTTACGCTGTGGAACAAGATATTTAGAGCTATAGATGCGAGAAATAATAGGGACCAACAAATATAAATTAAAAACGGTGGAAACAAAAATGATGCAACATGTTTCTACTGTGTAACGTGCCCCACTTGGGCCGACAAATTGTAGCACACCAGTCCTCCTATACCAGTGCACTAGCTCGACGACAACCCAGCCAGAAAGGCAGGGATGGAAACTGGAACATTTCTCTTCATCTGTAGTCAAGTACTCCAGAATTTACTGGCAGTACTTTTGTAGGTTACGTCACATTTTAGACCAAATTTAGAACTTTCATAGAAACTGGCAAATTTAGAGAAGTTAGTCACGAAATAATATATTTCACTATGATCCGAGACTGCTGGTTTATTAGATTTTCAATTTACATTGGCACAAAATACACTGTTTGTCTTAACGTTGTGGGTCCAGTTCACAGAAAACTACAAGCAGAAATGCAGCAAGGCTATATCAGACAATTAGGTGAGACAAAGTTAGAAAATTTAGCCAGTGGTGAACACACACGGGGTGAAGAAAAATGAGAGCCATCCTGGCTCTCAGCACCTAACGGCCTACACGTACGGGCAGAAATGAATTTGGTAGAGTTCAAAAGATGTCCGAAAAGAAAGGTTACAGATGAGAGGCCACGGTGCTACCCGTACACGTTATATTTTCGACTCCTGAACTTCACTTCATAAAATTCTTTTGGGCCGCAGCCCAGCACACATCCGTCTGGATCGTGTCACAACTTATTCTAATATGGCGGAGGTAAAACATTCCGGAACAAAGGGCGAAGGTGCGCCACACGCCGTGCTCTCATTGCTTGGTTCTCGATGGCATGACTCTCGTCATTCGTTTAATTATCTAGAACCCTCTAGGGCACAATCAGAAACTAAGAATTGAAACAACAAACTGCGCCAAAACTCCTGCAGAAAAAACCAGAACACGAAAAGAAAAACAAAGCTCCTGTGTCCTACCATGGCCACCTGGCCATAACGACAAACATTACACCCTATCTAGGACATACGAGAAACAAAGGACTGTTCTTTACTTTCCCTTTCTGGAACCGAGACCATTGAAATAAAACTTACAATTTTAAATATTATATTATAAAATTAAGATTACGTAAAATACAAATTCTCCAGTAAATAAAAACCCCTTGTCTTGCAATGCTACAACTGTAACTCTGAATTTACATAAGTCACGTGTTACGTAACTCAGGGGATGCGTGTACAGTAGTTTAAAATATGTTCACAAGCCCACTAGACTAATATTATATAAACTGGAAAAATTACAATCCCACAGTGATAAAATAATGCCAAGAACATAGCAATGCAATAACACCAAGGAAATTGTGAAATGGTGTGTTATTTTGCAACTTGAGAATTCACAGCAACATGCACACAGTGCACATCACTACTGACAGAAAATAAGTGACACTCAAGCTTTATATTACTTTCCGCATGACCCATATACTTGAACATTAAAATGTTATTTCCAAATATCAACAATTTAAATATCAATAAATTTTTTAACAAAACTCTTTAAACATTATATAATAAATGGCACTCTGTCTACAATGAAATTGGTGCACATTCTGACAGTGACTTCAAGCACTTACCTCCTTTGTTTCCTTACTGTCTGCTGCCGTGCTATGTGCTTGTATGCTCATTTAGCCGTCAAGTAAGAACAAAATTATCTAGGTGCTCACACTCTATATACTGGTACTTAAAGATTTGTTTATCTACTAGGACATGTGACGAAATATGATGTAAGTGGGTGTGATGGCGGCCCGTACTGTAGTTATATGATTGACTTCTGCCATAGCCACATTTTGCAAGAAATTGTCAGGCATGAAAAATAGTTGCGGCCCGCACTGTAGTTATATGATTGACTTCTGTTATAGCCACATTTTGCAAGAAGTTATGTCGAGCACGAAAAGTAGTTATGTACACCTTTGGGGCTTATTCTATTCTTAAGACTTTTACATTTTTTATATCATTCACAGATACACACACATGCCTAGATATAGATACAAAATTATGTTTTATTTTACCTTTAGGTATTTAGGACTCTTTAAAACATCAAGTCCCTAATGGTTGTAAAATGTTCTGGGAACAAGGAAAAGTGAAATGTAGAAAATTGCTGGTTTTTATATTAAATAAAGTTTTCAATAAACACTTATTTGTTATCAATCTGATGACAGTTAAACATGAACTTTAATCAAAGTACTCACTTCAGACTAAATTTTTTTACTTATTAGGGGTATGAATTTGTTGTTCATAACTAATGGCATCAGCTATCTAATTACAGCGAAACCTCGTATTTACGTTACCGTTATTTACGTTTTCCCGCGAATTGCACTTTTTTCTTCAGGTCCCGTTTGTCTGCCGTTTAGTGCAATGTTACATTTTCCCGCATATCACATCATCAAAATTTTATTTTTCCCGCTGTTTACGTTTTTTGTCCACGTTTCTGCCATATGAAGACAATATAAACACGAGATTTCAAAGTCATAGATGACAAAGAAAGGACATCTAAACTGGTTTGGAAATAGAACAAAGAAGAAACAGCACAACAGGTTGGTGATCATGTGCAAAGCCTTAGGAGAATGACCGTGCTCGCGGGTAATGCTAGCGCTCACGGCATAATAAATTCAAGATGGCGGCAAGAAAATGCTGCTGCCGCTAGCGCTATAGATTGTCTCGGATGCTATCAATAGATATATTCACGATGGCAACATTTATCTCTTCATGTACGTTCGTTTGTCTTTGTAAGTACAAATAACGGTAACGTTAACCTAAAATTTTCAAAACGTGTTTGAAAATGTTTATTACAAACAGTTGTGTTTCAAATCATTTCCATTTTAGTGCAGCGTGTTTTAGATGGTTATAAAGCGGTAATGTAATCGGAAAAAAAATAGCTGACATTGTCGATAAAACAAAAACAGATACTGTAATAATGGAGAAGTGTGATGAGTTCGTGGGAACATGTGTTGATCTGAATAATGAATAACTGTACATTCCCATTTAAATGCTTACCGTTTTTGTCTAAATTCATGACAGCATTTGCAAAAAAAAATGGTAAAATGCAGAACAGTATACACCAAACGATAAAAAAAATCACATCTAACATTTTAAGATGTTCTCTTGGTATGTTCATGTGCCATAAATCTTCCTGTAACAGTATATTCGATTCCGATATTGGTAACTTACACTGTACCAAACTTTACGTGACAAAATATGATAAATACATAGCTTGCGTGAATACTATCACTTTGATTTTACATGTAGAGAGTTTTTTTAAGCAACATGAAAACAAAAGTACTAAATAAGGCAAGCTAACTTTTTTTTTAGATTTCCCTTCATTTACACTTCCCCGCTATTTACACTTTTTCGCCCTGTCCCCCTGGAAAGTGTAAATAAAGGGTTTCACTGTACATAATTCTTGGAAACTGTGGATTGTTTTTATATCTAGATTCTGCTGTAATTTCTTTCTATCCCACCTTTCCACCTGTTTGCTTTACCTACCAAACCTCGTGGTGGGATGAGGTAACTGGGATAAAATGTCCTGAAAATTGATTGATAAGCACGTGTTTTAAATATCAGCATGTTACTCAGAAATTTGTTAGATTTAGCTGTTATTTTATTGATTCTTATGTTTTTGTTTTAATGCACAACATAAAGTATTATTGAAAAATGGCAGATTTTTTTATAGATGTGTACTGAGCTAGAAGACAGAGATTGCTCTGGTTGCTCATTCTGGAGGATTCTGTTTGTTTCCTGTCCGGCCTTCCAGATTTTAGTTTTCCATAGTGGCCTCCTTTAATCATTCCAAGTGAATGCTGGGACGGTTTTGTAGTACAGTCCATGCCCATGGTCAGTTTGTGTGAGCCATTGGCTCTGTCTTCAATTACCTTACTGGTGAAAATACATTAATCCACACCTACCTACCCTTATAACTTTACCCAGTACCAAACTGCAATTAGAATCGTTATTTTATTTATTTTATTTAAGTAGCCACATTAATTTGCATACTTAAGGTCTATGATAACGATATAGACAAAAGTTTTAATGTTAAAAACATGTGCATTTTTCTGACAGGTTTGCTGGAATTGTTTTTTTTTTTTTTCTGAGGTTTTCTGTGCTGCCAGCATCAGTTCAACTTCACTCATTTAAACAGTAAGTTATAGATTGTTTAGTGAAAACTATATTTTAATTTAGTTTCTGTAATGACATTTTGCCAGCTGTCAAAAATGCACTTGTTCATAGGATAGACTACATTAAAATTCTTGGAAATTGTTCATGGCACAGCATTTATATTTTACGTGTAATGTAGAACTGGTTTCTTTTTGTTTCAGCTGTGAACATGGTAAATGGTATATCAGTAAATGGGCTTGGCGAGGTAGCAATGGATGTTGCCCAGTCTGCTCCAAGTCTTATAGGACTAGGCAAGCAACTCAGCCATGATTTGATTTTAGGTATGAATTGTGTTGTTTGTGTAACTATATATCTGTTTTTATGTGGCAACTTGTAATTCTTTCTTGCAGCCAATTAATTCCTTAGCTTTACTTACCAGTTTGAGAGTGGGTCATCATTTAAATATCCATAGCCAAAAATTAAATAACCAAGTACTGTAATACACTTTTTAGCATTAATTGTTGAGAAAAAAATATTGAAGTATTTTATTTTTTAATGCTAAAAATTGGTACAATATCAATGGTGTTTTGGTAAAGGGATGTAACCCTCAAAATGGCCAAAAATGTGTTATTTATCCCATTTAAATCCATAACTCCTGTTTCATGTGTAGGTAAAATGCTGTAACCCTATATTGTCCTGCTCAGGAAGATGGCAGTAACTACTGAAAAAAATGAAAATTGATTTTTTGTTATCATTGGATTCGTCTTGAAATTCTGCATCGTTTACGCACTGTTGTAAAACAAATTATTTTAGTAAGGTTTTACACATTGTTTATAGTGGTTGGGGTGGCTGTAGCCAGAGGTAGGCATTTTATAATGAAACTGTTTAAGTGGTCAAGTTAAGGGTGAGGGTTACTGTTTAATGAATTATATTAATGTAATTATAATTATGTGGCTTTACTCTACATAAGTTAGTTACAAAATATTATACGGTTGTACTACATAATTAAGATAGGAGGGGAGCGGCTGTTTATATATTTATGTTCATCTACTCTATGATGGGTGACCCTTTGGACACCTTAGACCTCACCGTTAGAATGATGCCGGAGGCTGATTATGATTGTGTCGGCTATCGACGGACGGCGGCACGTCGTGGATCTCGACCCAGGACCATCCTGGCGAGGTAGTGACGGCTGGAAGGCTTGAAGGAGACAGACCCCGATTCCCCCGATACATTACGTTATATTGACACACTTCAGTGCCGGTGGGGAGAATCACTGAGGCCCTTGTCTTGTGCAACCCCTGACCTGATTGCACTGCCGTCGTCGTTAGCCCGTCCTCCAGGCGAGGCTCTTCGTAATAATAACAGCACAAAAAAAGCAGTGAAATAAATTGTACGTAGGAGTTGTAGAAAGAAAACACTTACTGCCTTTGTAGTTTTTCCAAGTTGAACAATGACAGAAGGCAGTACAAAATGCATATTCCTAGTATAAAAAGCAGTAGCTGCAATGAAACTTCTATCTTAATTTGTAATGCTATGGTGGTATTTTAGGCAATGTAAACTGTCCAGTAACTTTGAGTCCATTTATATCTATTTCTTTAATAATGGGAACATACATTGGTTTAAAAAACATTTGTTTTAAGTTGTTTTAAATAAACAGGGAAAACATCAATTTTTTTTTTTCAGAAATAGATCTTAAAAACATGTTTGCACTCTAACAACATATTTACAGACCTATTCGGAATTGATAAATAGATGGGATTGAGACATATCTTTAACTATTTTTTTCTCAATTGTGCTGTTGCTGTAGTTGTTGCTTTCTTCCTAAGCAGGGCAGTACAGTAACTTGCATGGGGAATATGCGATATTGTTGTGCAAAGGAACCCTCAAAAAATCTTATTCCAATGAGGTAAAATGCTGTAAGCCACATGAATTTGGGTTATACATTTCTCCTGCAGCAAAACATTTTACTTGTATATTGACAGTGAGAGTTACAACTGTGATCATTAAGGGTTAAATAATTTTACTTCTGGGATATTTACTACATTGGTGCTGAGAGGGACTTTGTCTTATTTTTCGTTATCTTTTAAATAATGGTACTTCGTCTATGGACAGGATTTGTAAATTATGAGTACTACTATTTACTATATTTGTTCAGTTCAATAAAAATAGTCTCAGAGAGCATTAGCTACCTTATTCCAGGACATTGTCTATATACTCTGTTCATAAATTCACTGATTCCTTCATAAACAAGAAAACAATATGAGCTCCTTCAGAATGGCTTAACAATAGTACAAAATAGTGTGACTAGACCCTTAAATGTGACGGTGTTATACACTACTCATTCCAAAACTGTAAAGAGATTCAAGAAACCATTTGGCCATATTTCAAAATTAGAAGCAAGAAGGGCTGCAGAGTAATGGTTCGAGAAGTAACAGAAATTTGGTTGTATAAAGACAGCAAAACTGTTGTGTTTACTTCCTTTGTTAAATCAGTCTTACAATTTCTATAAAGCTCTACTCGGCTCGACTGCCAGTATTCATAGCTAAATACGAGGAATTGAATACAGTGAAATCTTGTTACAAAGTACATGAAGCGAACTTGAAATTTTACAGTTAATATTGAAAATACTTTATGCTAAACATTTTTTAATGGATAACTTTCTGTAGAGAATTCAGTAAATGTACTTTATAATGTAAAGTACTTTAAACTGAAATTTCACTATAGTTTGTATTCTAAGGGTGCAATTCCAACAGTCATTGTGAATATCAGTATCTTCCGAAGAAAATTACATTCCAGACTGTTTTTATGACAAAGATGGTGGTGGTGGTGGTGATTTGTTAACTCTATAAAATTAGGAATGATCAATATTTGTTTCCGGTAAGGTCAGTGATAGCAGGCTTCAGCTTCCTTACCAGGCAGCAACCTGCTATGAGGGAGAGGTGGTCGGTTAGGTTTGCTTGGGGAGGAGACCCGAGTCCTAGACTGACTTGTTGGCTACGCAGACGCCCACCTTATACACCCTAGAGGGTGGCTGAAAGTACCGTTAGTGGGTGGTGAATATGGCGCGCCACCCCAACACCCACAAGTTCCCACTACTTTGCCAAAAATGACATGCATGCACTTAAATTTTCCCATGGGGTCGTAAAAATGTCAGTGTTGCCGCAAGAATATAAAAAAAGCACAGAATAAACACATTAAACCAATATTATTACGTTTAAAACTATTATTATACACAGAGGTGCCAACTACTACGGATTATCCGTAGTTTATACGAATTACGATGGTTTACTACGGAAGTACGAATTCTGTTGATAAACTACTGATTTATTAGCTTCCGACTGACTGTAAATGAACAGGCATGTTCCATTGTATATGCATGTATTTCGATTCGTAACTACGTGGATCGTATGACGCGCTATTTATTTTCCCACGCTTTGGCACACACACATTGTTTTCTTTCTAACTTTTTTAGTTTGCCGAAACCATATTTTGGTGATGGTAGCGTATTTATAAACTAGTCTGTTTACACTTTGCGCGGCACGCGTCGGAAGGTTCTCGTATGTATCTCATACAATCGATTGTTCATATTACTTCGGGCGAGACCACAGTCTTCCGACTTATCGATGTTGACTCATGCAGTCGAATCGAGTCATGCGTGATTGATTATTGTTTCTTCTTCCACTGATCGGCCATATTGGAAACTTATCCATGTTGCAGTATTTTAACGAACGTATGTTGATGTGAATGTTTAAATTCGAGTATGAGTTTGAAAGAGAAGAGGGTTGAGAAATCTCGTTCAGAATATTCACTGTTGTGGACACGTTTAAGTGCTTCAAATGTATCTCAACAACACGTGTTTTGTGAATCGTGCAGTTGTGACTTCAGTGTAAACATGGTGGCAAAGATGCAGCCGTCAATACAGTTACGGTAAAAGCACGTCAAGCATTTTCGAAGTTAGAAATTTCGTGGATAAAATATATTATAATTAAGTGATGCTGTAGATGCAACAACAAATGCCGAAGTTACCGACGAACAGGTAATGTAATTGTGTATGGGCCTACACATTTAAAGGCAGCGCTAGAATCGCCGTAAGAAATAACCGTAAAAATTGAACACACACTTTTCAGAGATGCATGCTATAACATACCGTACCGCTGCTTAGCCGCCGTAAGAGGGATGGAAACCTGTCAATTTCTTACGGTGCAGTTACGGTTATTTCTATATGGCTACTTTATTGTCAATGTAGCTTGGGCTTAAGATAATACATTCACTACGGAAAAATACTGAAAAATTCGGATTTTTCGCAAAATTACTACTGAAAGCTTTGGTAAATGGTTGGCACCTCTGTATACATACTTCTTTTTTTCAAAGTCTTATAAATCGCTGCCTGGCATAGTTAGCTTAGCGTCCATAGTTAATTTATATTTGTTATAGGCGGACGTAAATACAGTAAATTCTCTTTATAAAGTACTTGAGGGGGCCTAAAATTGTAACACTACTTAATAGAGGAGTACTTTGTGGAGGGGTGACCCAAATAATAACAGATTACGATATTTCTCATGAATTATAAAAACTGGAGTTTTCACACGCATTACTAAAGCATTTATTACATGTACAGACATTTTAGAAGTCAAAATTTAATACAAAATATGTTAAAGAAAAAAATTATTTACAGAACATACCTTCTCTTACAGCTGAACTTGAGATGTGACACATTATACTCTGAGTAGGCCTTGGTAAAACACTCATAAAGAAAGTGATGAATCTTCTTTTAACACAATTGTATATCAGTTACATAAATTTAAATAAAAATTAGCACATAAAAAAATAAAAAAGAAAAAAAAAGTTCACTTTAAAAAAAATGAAAAGAAAAATAGCTCACTTAAAACTGATAATGTTTCTGTGATGTAACACATATAATTAAAGAAAACTGTTCAACACTTTGTAAATACAGGATAGCTATGTTTTGCGCATGTAGTCGAGAATGTTTGTTTGAACTTTTCTGTTTGAAATATCTTT